>CAXASN010000071.1:0-38074 GCA_963971575.1 Liopterus haemorrhoidalis
TCCTGATAGTTGGTGTTTTGGGTGGCATGAAAGCCTCCTATCGAAGGGAAATCGAGTCCATTCCCGCCTGTAGATCTTCTGCCAACTCTTTGATCTGCAGGATGCAGAAAGCAGTGCTGCTCGGGTCGCTCCGCATTGTGCGGGCACTGGATCTGGCGTAATTTCCGCGGCTGCATATCGCCAGGGTTTGGGATGCAGTCGTGTGTATTTAGCTCCACTAGTCTCTAGTATGACGCGGCTCAAAAGGTTGCTGAAGTTTGAGATTAGTGGACGCTTGTCAAGACCTGACAAACCCCAAAATAATACATTTATTGACCACATTACATAAAATATGTTTACAATCAGTCTTAGTTACATAATGAAATAATATAAATTAAAAATGAATTATTAAAGTCATCAATTTCATAAATGGGATTTGTCAATAAATATTCTTTAAGTTAGTTTGAAAATGTCTTGATTGGTAGGGATCTTATTTATTTGTAATTTGTAATAATATTTATTAAATAGCACAATTTCCTCAGGTATTATATTGAAAAATTTAATGGCGTAGTAGTTTGCGCTATTTCTTGATTTTTGAAGATGAAGAAAATTACTACGTATATTATTTTTTTGCCGTGTGTCATGTCCGTGGTTGGAAGAGGGGAAGTTACATTAGTTCCTGTGCATGAACATTAGGCATTGGTAGATAAATAAGGCAGGTAAAGTCATTATTTTTAATTTTATGAAGAGCTCGCGACAGTCAGCTCGAAAAGGAGCACCAGCTATGACCCTAACAACTTTGCGTTGAAGAGCGAAAATTCTATGGGCTGCTGGTGAGTGTCCCCAGACAAGAATGCCGTAGTTCAGGTGTGACTGAAATAACGAAAAGTAGGTCATTAGCACGACTTTTTGGCAAACTTCTGCTTTCAAATTGCGAATTAAAAATACTGTAGACCTCAGTTTTCGGCTTAAGAATTCACAGTGCTGATCCCAGCGAAGTTGTGGGTCGATGTGGATACCAAGAAACTTGACGTACGGAGGGTTTGAAAAATCGTGTTTCTTAGTGGAAATCATCACTGATTCGGTTTTGCCAGTATTTAAAGTTAATTTATTCCTGTGAAACCAAGATGCGGCGTGTTCTACTACGGATTTACTCTCTAAGCGAAGGGAATTTAGGTTCGAATTTTTGCAGAGTAAGGTAGTATCATCTGCGTAAAGAATAGATTTTGAATTTATAAAGAGAGGAAAGTCATTTACGTACAGCAGAAATAGCAAAGGGCCAAGAATAGATCCTTGCGGGACACCAAAGTGTATAGGAAGAGTTTCAGATTTGACATCACCAAAAAGTATAAACTGCTTCCGGTCTGATAAGTATGATTTGATTAGAGAACGGCTGTTGTCATCAAATCCATAGAATATAAGTTTATTAATTAAAATATCATGCGAGATGCAGTCAAATGCTTTACTTAAATCTAGAAAGGTACTAAGGCAGTATTCTCCAGATTCAAGGGCGTCAGTTATAAAAGATATATATTCCAGGATTGCATCTGTTGTACTTTTACCGTATCTAAAACCAAATTGAGAGTTTGACAGCAGACCGTTATCAATTAGGTGCTGAATCATTTGCTTGAAGAGCACTTTTTCAAATATCTTGGAAAATACAGGCAAAATGGAAATTGGTCGATAATTGTTGGCATCGTTACTGTCTCCCTTTTTCAATATCGGTAGGACTTTAGCCAATTTAAGTCTGTCGGGAAAGCAGTTACTTGAAATTGAAAGATTAATTAGTTTTGTGAGAGGAGAAATGATAGGTTCTTTTATGGATTGTAATAGTTTTACGGGTATGTCATAAGGATCAGGAGTGTTACCGGTTTTAAGAGAGAAAATTATGTCTCTAATAGTGATTTCACTAACTGGTGAGAAAGAAAAATTTAGGTTTAGATTTGAGAAATTTAGAAGAGAGGTATTTGGAGATTGGTTAGATAAGGGAAGTTTATCGATAAGCGATTTGGCAATGTGAGAGAAGTGTTCATTAAATTGGTCTGGTGAGATGTTTGTAGTGGGGAATCTTTTCGTGTTATTTCTTCTCTTATTAATAATACTCCAAGAAGCTTTCTGTAAGTTATTTGACCTTATTATAAAGTTGGAGTGGACTTATAAATAGTCATGTGGGTATATACAGTTCATTCTAAATAGCTTATAAGAAAACAAGTTTATTTTAAATAATTATTACGGTGCTATCAACAACTATTAACAGACTCATAAACTCAGCAGATATAATGGTTATACTGTCAGCCATTATTGGAATCAATAAGTTAGGGTGGCCATTTCGTATTGAGAAATGACACGCTCGGATACGCAGTCTGGTGGTCAAATATTGTACTAGGCGTCTGTAGTACTGTTTGAACTTATTACATATGTTCTAGTGTTGATTTTTGTTAGAATGTCGATAGAAGTTGTGAAAAACTATAAAAGTAGAACAAATTGTAGTATTTTTGGCTGTCATTCAAGACAGGACAAAGATAGGCATCTTAGTTTTTTTCTATTCTTAAGAAAAATGGAGGGAAAGTTAATATTAAGTCCAGATTGGAAAAGATTTGGTTATGGACAGGAGAAAGGCATGGGAATATATTTTGAGTTAAAAAGTAACTGATACTATGCGAGTTTGTTCATAAAGTCCATTCTACATTATACTTTTTTCAATACTTTTTTCAATACTATCCAACTCTGACGTCATTTCAACTTTTGATACTACAGAATATAGTGGGGGAAAAAAATAAGAGACAGTGAAAAATTTTATATCTTCCATCTCTTATTACTTTTGTTGCCAACTTAAAAATTTTTAGGTTCAGATGGCAGACAACAATTTGGTTATAGTGAACCAATTTATAAATATTGTTTAATTGTGCTAAGTTTATATTTAATTATATGTTCTAAATAAACTTCTTATCAACTTAATAAACTACTAAAAGTTAAGTTGTAAACAAAAACTAAAAAGTTGGTGTTGGTACGACTGATAAGTACAGAACTGTCAATCGAAAATTTGACCGGGGGTAGTTTTGGATGACAGTTCTGTACTTTTCAATCGTAACCCCACCTGCAAGTTGCATATTTAACTTTTAGCTGCTTCTGTCCAACTAAAACTAATTTTATTTCATGAGACAATGAACATAATGCACTTGTTTACAAACATAATCCATATATTGTAAATTCAGATGACCGACACTCAGATGTACCACATAAAATTAAATGCCCGGCATTTAACACCTGCTCAATTACAAATTACACTTCAATAAATCTACTGAAATTAAACTTTAAATACTGTAATTTGATGCCCACCTTCTGTTATACACCTCAATACATGTGTAACGTGTAAAAATTAAAAAATTTCGCAAATATTTACTCGCATTTTCATAAAATAAAAATGTACTGTGCTTAAATTAACCTGTTCGCTGTTAGCATATTGACAGCCATATTGCCTTGGACTACAACGCCGCCAACGGTAATGTCACTTCTCAATTGTAAAACTATATCACCAAAGTTAAATCAGTGATAAGTTGTTCAAGGTATTGACCCCTGTTTTCTAAGAAATAGTAGTCCACCTACCTTCCTTTTTGCTTTAGGGCAGTAGACAGAATACTTTCCCTCGCAGTTGTGTATTTCTGTTAAATTGGCCTCCCAGGTTGAAGGTTGAGCTTTTGTTCACCAAGTCTCTAAGACGTGGTATGAACAAATTCGAATGGCTCACTATGAATATGTTTTTATTTTCCGAAGGTAAAACATTTACACCAAACTAAGTGATAGAGTAAAACAATTTTAAAGTTAATTAAATTAAATATTGAATAATTTAAACGATTTGATAAAAAATTGACGTGAAGTGTGAATTTTCATACATTTCAGGGTTTTGTAGGTATTTAATAAGTGTAACAAGCCAACAGAATGGTGGATGTCCAAGAATATTTTTTTGTTAAAAAGTCTGTTGATAATTTTCATTCGTTATTTGAGTACTAACAGTGTCCATTTAATTTTTTTAAACTAAATTTACATAATTTGCGAAAATTACATCACGATAAAATTTACATTAAAAAATCGCGTTTTTTCTGAATTTGCTTCGTATCTATGTAAGTCTGCATTAAATTAATACGATATATATTGATACATGGCTTCATTTTTTCAATTTCAAAAAAAAAAAAACGGCGTAAATAGCCTTTGTTGCTGTGCGCCAAAAATTTTAACTAACTAACTCAATTTCAAAAACGCATTTCTTTTTACTAATGTGTTATTCCTCACATGAACTCGATTCTCAGCTGTTCTTTATTATTATTATTATTAATTTTTTTATATAGTACCTACCTTAGTCATAAATAGAAAAAATCCATTACATTATTGAGAACTGACGCAGTCTGGTGGTCAAATACTGTACTAGGCGCCTGTAGTATTGTTTGAACTTATTACATATGTTCTAGTGTTGAATTTTTGTTAGAATGTCGATAGAAGTTGTGAAAAACTATAAAAGTAGAACAAGTTGTAGTGTTTTTGGCTGTCATTCAAGACAGGACAAAGCTAGACATCTTAGTTTTTTTCTTTTCTGAAGAAAAATGGAGGGAAAGTTAATATTAAGTCCAGGTTAGAAAAGATTTGGTTATGGACGGGAGGAAGGCATGGGAATATATTTTGAATAAAAAAGTAACTGATACTATGCGAGTTTGTTCATTACATTTGTCGCAGAAAAATAAAACTGCACTAATATGTTTGCACCTGCAAGTTGCATATTTAACTTTTAGCTGCTTCTGTCCAACTAAAACTAATTTTATTTCATGAGGCAATGAACATAATGCACTTGTTTACAAACATAATCCATATACGTGCCCTTCATTTAATTACCCTTCCCGTCACCACTCCAACACCGACGTGCGTTCACCGCGTCGCCAAGCGGTCACCCATCCAGGAGGTCACCGCGCCGTTATCTCAAGCGGTCGCCCATCCAGGAGGTAACCGCGCCGAGCGTTACTTAACGCTACTACCGAACTCCAGCGGTCACCGCAGCTAGAGCTGCTTAACTCTAGCAATCCGTTGAGGGAGCCCATTTGTCGCTCTTATCACGCATTGCCAACATAATTTCTATTATAAAAAAATACTCTTTGAATTTGTGCTGTCAACATTTTGTATTATCATAAACAAGAATACTATATTATATCGACGTTATAAGAAGTTTATACTTATTGTTATAATAAAATTATTTATTTTAATAATGTGTTTAATAAAATACAGATACATTTTATACAATAATTGAGATAAAATGTATCGACTTACATGTTAATACAGGTGTAATATATTCTTTATTGTAGTGTCTTTATTGTCGAATGAAATGAAATATCCATATTTGTTATAATATTTCAAAATGTGCGTCTGCGCAGACAGTTCAAAACTGGTAATTTCCTGACGATAATTTAAGGACAAAATTACTGTAGCTGATGACAGTATCGGAGATTTAAACATCAAGTGTGAAAGCAAACCGATGTTAAACATCGGTGAACTTTAAGTTCACTCGTCTTAAAGTTCTAGTGTGAAAAGCGTATTATAGGTTATAGATATTCTCTTACAAACTTATTAATAAAAATATTTGTTTTATTAGTACTTGTTTACAATGGCACATTATATAAGAACATATATGATTTTTCCCGATATTATTTTTCACGACATCGATCAATATTACTAAAAATCAGTTACTTACACTCATTCTTACTGTTTTAATTGTAGATTATTGTAAAATAATATTATAGTTAAAATAAAATTTACTACTTGCACTACAAATAAACGATTAATTCCCTCCACTTAAGGTGCCGTTGCGAAGCCTATCTTGTCATAACATCCGCCGCCCGGTGTCCGTAGGCGCCACTAGTCAAACTTAGAGAGAGATAGTTAGCTCGAATATTTGCCAAAACAGCTATCAAAATTTGCTTCTAAGCAGATAACAGGTTGATGAGTATTTTGAAATTTAAATCGCATATACAAAATACTTGTATAGTCAATACGCTACATATTAAAGTCAGCATAGCAAATACCGTATTTTTTAAAAGCAGAAATTTTTTCTTGATTTGTTAAGTCAATATGCCACCCAGACGTAGACCTTTATCCAAAAGTCACAAACGAACTAAAAAAGCGAAATGTCAAGATCCTCCATATTTTGTAAATAAAAAAATAGCCATCGCTGGTGAACTTCAATCATAATTGTTACATTTAGGGGCAGACTTGAATTTAAAAATAAAATTACCTAAAATTTTAGTATAGTCAATGGCGAGTCAGTACAATAACAAAATAATTAATATTATTTTAAAAAAATTTATGTGAAGTGTGAATTTTCACACATTTCAGGGTTGCGCAGGTATTTAGTAAGTGAATAATGATTATTTGGAATGCCAAAACAAATTTTATGTTACAATATTTCTTTTTTTTGTTAATTTTAATTCGAATGCCTAATACCATTATGTAAGTTTCTAAATATGTGCAGTATTTTTTATTATATAGCAAGGTTCAAAAAAATTTTGAAAAAATTCCTCTTAGATAGATATATAATCTAAAAATATTTAGTGAAGGCGTAATTCTGAGTGTGTAGGACATATTTTGCTTTGTAGTATTCATTGTAAAATGAACAATATTTTAAAAATAATTTATCATCTCTTAATCTAAGAGCTTTAAAAACAAATTTTATGTTAAAATATTTTTATGTTAATTTTAATTCGAGTGCCTAATACCATTATTTAGGTTTCTTAATATGTGCAGTATTTTTTTTATATAGCAAGGTTCATTAAGATTTTGAAAATTGCGCCTATGGCTTCATTGGTTGTTTCTAGTCATAGCTCCTCCGTTTGATTTCGTGTACATTCAAACAGAATTAAATTATAATTTCAACAATTTCCACTGGTTATTAAATTTACGCTTTTAAAAATTAAATGCAACATTTGCCAAAATATAACTAGAATTTTGAAAAAATAATTTAAAATAAAAATGCAAAAAAAAAATAAATAATAATATTGTCTCTTCTCGTGGGATTCGAACTCATTTTCTTGGGCAGAACGCTAGTACCGTAACCATTGCACCAAGATACACGTTACAGTTTAGTGTGTTATATAACTATAAGTTTTCAACATTATTAGCAAAAAAACACAAAAAATGCTTTTTTTTCCAAAAACATAATCTGATCAAAAATTCCTGTTGTACTATTCCGGTTCACACCAATGTACATTACTTAGAATTTTTTCAGATTTTTAGTTTAAACCATCTGGGCTACAGGGTGTGGGACAAATTTTTTTTTGCACAATTTTGGCAAAAATCGCTTCAAAATAATTTATTTTGCAAAAATAAAAATTTGATCGTTAATCCACGTACCAAGGGCTTTCATTTGATACCCTACTCAGAATTTTAAAAAAATATATTTTTTTTTCGATGAGCACATATTTGTTTATATTTTTAGGGGGATATGTTTTTTATATGTTGTAGTATTTTTGCTATGTGCGGGTCAAAGAGTTGTATAAGCATGCCAAATTTCAACTCTCTAGCTTTAGCCGTTTGGCTACAATTTTTACCGAACAGACAGACAGACAGACGATAAAATGACGGTATAAGAGTTTTTTGGTCATACCTACAAAATCCTAAAAACAGACATTATATCAGGGCCTCGAACCGTTATTTTTTTCGTTTCGGTTTTTGTTCCGGTTCAATTAAAAAAATATGTATCAGTTCGGTTCGGGTTTTCGTTCCGGCAAAAATAACGGTTTTTTCGGTTTTCGGTTCAGTTCCGAATAATTTTTAAATTTTTTATTTGTATTAGAAATTTATTTTCTGCTATAATTTAAAAGAAAAATGTATTCTCTATTCTGTAATGATCATATCAAGGTCGCTGCCAGGGAGGGTTTTGGGCGTCGACCCCCCCCCCCCCCGCAAATAATAGATGCGTATTTTTTTTTACTTATCAGTTAAAATATTACGATTTTTTTCTGCTCATCAGTTTAAAAAATAATCCCAAATAAAATGTATTTTATATTTTGGATCACTCCCATAAACATTATTTTTTTTCGGTTCAGCAAAATTAACGGTTTTTTACGGTTTTCGGTTCGGTTTTTGCCAATTTCATGTATCTATGTCCAAGCAACGTTCTGTCGAATAAAAAATACCCATTTACTCCTTTAAGGGTGAAATTAAAAAAAACTCAAAATTATTTAGAGATATTTTAAAATGACATCTATGTGCCATTTTAAATGCTATGACTCAACAAACACAGGACATACGACGGGATGTATATTTCACCCCGAATGTAGATTCGCCCCTTTAGGTGTTGATTGGGGAAAAAAATCCTTTCTGCAAGTTTTTTGCATTTGTATGGGTAATCTTTATATGCAAAAATCAAGTCGATATTTTATTGGTCCTAAGAACATTAAGGAATCCTTGAAATCTAATTTGACCCTTTAAGGATGCAATTTTAAAAAATTGTCAAAACCATTTCGAGATATTTAAAAAAGACAACCATCAGCCAAAAAGAAATTTTATGACTCAACAAATACAGGAAATACGACGGGATGTATAATTAAGTCCGAATGTAGATTCACCTATTTAGGGCTTGATTAGGACAAAATCCTGAAATAAGGTTTTCGGCCTTTGTATTGGTAATCTTTATAAGAAAAAACCAAATCGATATTTTACTGGTCCTAAGAGAAATTAAAGAATCCTTGAAATCATAATTCACCCCTTTTCACCCTTTAGGGGTGACATTTTAGAAAACTGTCAAAACCATTTCGAGATATTTTAAAAAGACACCTATGTGCCAGAAAGAAACGTTTTAACTCAACAAACACAGGAAATACGAAGGGATGTATAGTTCACCCCGATTGTAGATTCACCCCTTTAGGGGTTGATTAGGACAAAATCCTGATATAAGTTTTTTGGTATTTGTATGGATAATCTTTATAAGCAAAAAGAAAGTCGATATCTTATTGGTCCTAAGAGATATTATTATATTATTCTGATAATAAACTATATTTTAAACTTTTTCGGCTATTTTATTTATTGCCTTACTGAATAAAAATAAAAATGTCATTTTACCTATTTGTTATTTGAACGTTTAGTTAAAATTATATACTTTAGATTTACTTTTAAATATATCATATAAATTATATTTACCAAGTATTAATATTTGTTTATGTAGCAAAATAATGCTAAATAGAGTCTAATCTAATCAGTTTATGGCTAGCCATAAAAGAAACTAATGCTTCGATTGGCGAAGCGCATGTGGAAATAAATTTGATATAGAAGCGCACGGCCCACAGTCTAACGGATAACAGCTGAACTATTTTTAACATTGATACAGATACAGAAAATTATATTTACCAATTCATCTCGAAAACTATTTAGTTTTAATGAAAAATATAAATATAAGGTTGTTCTACTATAAATTCTGATCGCTCTAAAGGAAACCAAATTCTTTTCAAATTTGTTGTTTTTAAGATAAATAGGAATGTGTTTGTATGCATGCAAATCTAGCGAAAAACTGGTTTGCGTCCCCGATTGAATCGCCACCTTAACTCTCGCCTTATTGTAATTGTTCTGAAATTTCCGCCTTTTGTAGTTTACTAATGTAATGATCTAATGATCTGAAGTTTGAAGTGGGAGGAAATAACCACACTAACCGCGATATTTCCACGGTTAGTTTAGTTACAAAAAAGTAACCAAAATTTTCAGTAACCGCGTTCCGAAACCTAACAATTTTCCTGAAAAGGTTAATGTCGTACACTTTCGGAACAGGAAACTTCAACCGCGGTTACTTTCGTCGAGTAATGGAACATTGTATAAGTTGATAAAAAAAATCCTGTGAAACTATTCTGGTTGCCATCAATGTATATTATGGAGATTTTTTTTTTAGACTTTAGATCAGTGGTATTCAACCTGGTCCCTACCGCCCACTAGTGGGCGGTAAGGGTTTTGTCCAATGCTGGCTACTTTCGGTTTTTTTTTTTTTTTTAATTTAATTGACGTTTTAAAGTTGTAAGTAGTTATAGTTGAAGGTAATGGGATTCGGACCAGTCAGAAAATAAAAACAAATTTATTAACTTCGCTAACGTTTCGGTTTTTATTTTAAATCTTCATCAGAGCTTAGTTAATAGTCACGATATAAAATAACAATTTTAAAATTAATACAGAACACATCATTTTGTCCGGTATTGAACTCAGAGATAAGCAATTGAATTCAATTGCTTATCTCTGATAGTAAGCTTTTAAGGTGAAGCACTGTCCTTGGGCCTGCACAGAACGCACGGGTTATATTGTATAGTAGTTATATTATATTATCTTTTAATTATAATCTTTATATATTTTTTGTCTTTGTTTGAGAAGTACTGGTTTTATGTAACGTTGTTGGCCACGCCTCTCCTTTCTCAAATATCCCCCACCAGATAAGTCCATCGTTCTACATTTTAGCCATAAAGAATTTTGCAGCTAAATTTTATTTGCAGATGGCTGTAGAGTTTCGTTAGCATCGTGTAATTTATACCACAACTTACAGGTAGCTACACAATTTTATGTCATTTCCTGTATGTAAATAAAAAAAATTACCCAACAAGACCCAAAAAGAAATGGTGTAAATATAGAATAAAACAAAAAATATATTACAAAAACTTTATTAACTTTATAATACCTTAACTTACAAAAGCTGAAATTTTCTGTCTTAAAGTAAATGCCCCAGTTCCACTTGAACACGGTTTACCAAGCATTAATCTACTCGACGGAGAGCTCAAACTATCAAGCTTACCTTGTATTGTAGCCGTCTTCAAGAAATTTAAACTAGACTCAAAACTCATCTGTTGTAACGGGGAAGAATTACATTCCATTCCCCTACGACTTAACGGCTCAAAAGCTCCATTATAAGTCATATAATCAGCGATCAATAAAAGATGCCTTGGATCTACGGTAATTCCATAAACATTAAACACATCCTTAACTTCTTTAACGATAACTTTCCTAGCTGCTTCAATTCCATAAGTTTCTGCAATTTTATGGATATCGTTTGAATAAAGTTTATTCAAATCAAGAAGATCGTTGTGTCTAAACATTTCTTGAATATTAATTCCATCTGTTCGAAGAGTTAATATTTTATCGTCTTTCAAATATGTGATAGCACGTTTAATATTTTCCGTTTCCCAAATAACAGATTTCTCGGCTACGTCTTTTAAAATTGCAGTTAAATCAACTCGAGAACAATTCATCGGAAGAGAAAAAGTCAATTCACACCAAAGATAGTATTTTTTATCGTAATTATAATTTTGGGCATACGAATAACTATCTACAACCATAACTTCAGTTTTATCTAAATCAGTTCCTATATTTTCTTCGGGGGTTTCATCACTATCATATTCCATTTCATCACCTTCGGGTTCTTGAGTTTCATGTTTTAAGGTTAGTTTTGAAGTTAACTTAGCGTCTTCTTCTGCACCTTCAAAATCTTCATCTGAGCTACTTCCACCAGCCTCGTTTTCTTCATCATCATCGACCTTTTTTTTAGTCTTCTTCTCTTCATTAAAAACCACTGTTCCTGTAGAGATCTTTGATATTTTTTTAATTTGTGTAAACAATTGTCCAAAATATTTTGTCGTCATATGTTTTAATACACCTTTTGGCTTTACGTTATACTCATCTTTATACAACTCATGCGGGAGGAATTGGAATTTTAATACATAAACATGTTGCCGAATTGGTTCAGTTTGTAAACGTACGCAGACATCTATTTTTTCGAGAACATTCGAAACAGTAACTCTCGTAAGTGATTTTCGAAGTTGCTCTGCTTGTTTTTCAATACCTGGTTTATTTAAAAATGGTACTTCCATACTTGGTGTTTTTATATGTGCAGATGCCATCATTAGAATTTCTCTTAAACGTGGGATTCCTAAGGTTACGTTCATTTCTCCACGACCAGCGAAATGAAACGTGTTCAACGTCATCTGTGTTGATGGTTCACCGATAGACTGCGCTGCTAGCAAACCAACTGGTTCTCCTGGGGCAGCCAAACTTTGCATAGCCTTTAATTTCAACATATTTTCAAAATTTACATCCTTATCCTTCATTTTAGACTGATATTTATCTAGTAAGTTATCCAAATGATCCGTTAATGACCCATAAAAATGATCTGGTTGATAAATCGAATTAACTGGATCGGAACAATGCTCACAGTCTTTGGCAAAACTTTGTTTTAATTCCAGGGCAGTATTTGCCCATAGTTCTGTAATTGATGTAGTTAAATAAGAACGTCCGGTCTTTTTATGTATTTTTTTGGGTTTTTTAACATCGAGCTTTTCTTTCATGACTTCAGAGAATAATGTGAACGCACTTTTTCGGTCTTTGGCTAATGGGTTATGGTGTTTTTGTTTCCATACATTGGCCTGAAAAATTTGATTTATTAAAAATTTATGTAAAGTGTGAATTATCATACATTTTCAGGGTTTCGTAGATATCTATACTAGATAGACATGTAACGAGTACTTTTGGCGCCTATGGCGAGTAAAGAAAACTGCGCATAATTGAAGTAAAAGTTGCTTGTCCGTTAAAAAGTCGATTGCACGAATTTATTAGCAATGTTGCTAAATTTGCAGATGCTGAAATGTCGTTAAAATCCTCAAAATACAGTGTGGGTATTATTCACCTAATATAAAAATATTTTTTTATGAAACTGGGAAAAAAACAGTTAAAATGACCTGTTAGGAGACATGTAAGTTTGCCTACATTTTTGCGTAACTGAATTTACATTCCGTATGACACGTATAAGAGAACTGAATAAAAATAAATAAGTAATAAAGTTATAGTCGTGGAAAAAGCATAGTATAAAACTTGCGTTACTCGCCTGCGGTTCGTGGTGCAACTTTCATACTCTTGTGAGTTGATGATCATTCTATGCTCGTTGCATAATATACTATTCCGTAATATTCCAATTTATCATTGACTTCAAACATATATTTCAATTCTATACTCCATTGAAGGTCAATTAATTCCATTTGTAAATTTGAAGGCGCTAGAAGAAGAAACATTTCTAAAATTTAAATGGGCCGAAGAAAAACTTCAATTGGGTCGCGTGTTGGACATCGCTGGTTTAGACTTAAAATTTATAATTCAAGAAATTGCACTGAGATTCAAGTACAGTCAAGTAATTTAAGGACCAATTTCAAATTACAGGAGATTCCAAGATATTCCATGAATTCAAAACGGTAGACACTATGAAAGTACTTTAAGTAAATAACAAATAACAATTTGCTATAAGCAAAAATCCTAGTATTTGTTTTGTTGAACAAAATTACTAAGTTGTATAACGTTCGGAAAATAATAAATCGCGGGTGACCTGGCAATACCTCCTATCTGCATAAATAGAAATTTAAAGGAGAGGTAAAAAACTGCTTTATGTCAGCCGTTTTTGCGTAGTTTAAGATAAAAGGTAATGCCCTGTACGAAGTTTACCTTAAATATTTTTCTTGTTTAAGAAGTATTGTCACAACTTGTGCCTAATACCTACGTGGGTTACAATGCAAACCAAGAACTTATTTTCGCTAAAAACTGTAGGTAGAAGGTATTGCCAGGTCACCAGCGAAATACAAATCAATTAAAACGTGATTTTTTAAATGAGCTACAAAACATTTTAATTCGGAAACAATAATAAAAAAATCCTCCTTTATCAAAATTACATAGCAACATTCTAAAAACTTCAGAGTTGCTTTAACGGAACGCCAGTGACAAACGATTTTTTTAGTAACATTTTGTATTATAAGTATTAAAGTTTTTAAAACAATGTATAAATGACTTTTTTCCGACTGTACTCGAACAGAACAACTTATGTTTCACTCCCTAATAATACTTTCGCACTCTGCGCAGTACAGTCTCTCACCGGCCAGCTTAAAATAGCCTGACAATAGCTCGTCTACTAGCCTAATGTAAACACAGAAATTAATTTGACTCCTAGACCAGTGTTATTCAAACTTTTTGCCCCTATGGACCGGTGAAAATAGAATAAATATTTCGCGGACCGGCTAAAAGCTAAAACACAAATAAAACCAATATATATAGTATTTTACTATTATATATGTAGGAGTTACGCCGCCCCTGGACAGGAAAACAAATATCCCCGCACCGCGCCCAACACCCTCACCTACAGATTGGAGTACACAATCGACAGTGGAAGACAGCGGACGCGACGAGTAGCCATAATTAAATGATTGTTATTGTTCTTAGTGTTACGTTAAATAATTTTCAATAAATTAACTTATTATTAAATATTTCTGCGAACTTCCCTCTACGCAACCACTTTTGGGGGTACTATTTTTTGATACTTAGAGGCACTAAAAGCCTACATATAGGTATATGTTATACAGTTATATAATTATATTTTTTAGTGCGACATCTGTTGCTGCTTCTATGTTAGAAAATTTGATATACGTGGCTACAGAGTTGTGTCTGAGAGACTAAGCGCTGTGTTAACATCTATTCGATTTCTCTGTTTAGTTTTTATTATTGATATGGCTGAAAAAATCCTTTCGCACAAATAGGAAGTCGAAAAATGATTAATAATTTGGTAGCTTTATAACTCAAAGATGGATATTTATTTTTCTAGCGATTTCCAAAATTGAGACAATGATTGCATTTTATGTCTGGACACCAGAGTGACATCACAAGGCAACTCGATCAGCTTTTCTTTTTCACGAGGATCAAGTACACATGACTTTATATCTTTCAAGAATTGATTATTAATCCAGCGGTTACTTTTACGAGGATCCTCATTTTCAGGGAAATAATCATTAAAATTTTCAGCTAATGCTTAAATGTTGACTTATTATTGAATATGACTTTCTGGTTGACTTCAGCAATAATCAAAAATTCTTCCAAAAGTGGAAACATTTCTATATCTTCCTCTTATAAACAACTATTACAAAGAACTAGCTTCTTCAGAAGTATGAAAAATAGTCACGAGAGGCATTGTATTGGGGCTAGTAAATATTTAATAAATCATGGTTCGGACAAAAGTTAGCTTTTGCGTCGACTAAAATAATGTGCTATATACTCGTGAATAGAAGTGTGCATCTACATGATTCGGTCAAAATATTTCGCGGACCGGCACCGGTCCGCGGACTACGGGTTGAAGAACACTGTCCTAAACAGTCCGAAATAAGATTCCGACAAAAAAAAAAAAAACAAACTTACATGTTTAATATGTTTCTTCATTTTGGAATAATCTTCGACCTTCTTAAGATTCTCAATGATGTTTTCATCAACAATAGCTTTACTATTATCAGCTAAGAATGGAAGTTGTTTTTCTTTCAAAAACTGTACCTTCGAAATATCCATTCCATCTTCCCCATAAAAGAACTAAAAGTAAAATAATAAAAACAAAATAATCATAAAAACACACCTATAGTTGAATTTTTATAAGAAGAACACAACGCCACCGAACAATAAAAGACTAAAGGCTGCTAAAACTCGATGTAAAACACAAAATTACATAATAACGCAATGCGTTTTAGCTTATATCTAGTTTTAAGACTTTTATGTAATCGGGCATAAGACATAAAAATACGTTGCAATTTTTGATATATAGATTGTTAATAATTTCATTTCAGATTGTTAGTTTTGTATAAGAAAGTACCTAGTCTCATCATAAATACTGTAACACAAATTCGGTGAATCATAAAATCTGTATTGTTATAATCAGTTAGTCACTGAACGTTGAGCAGTAAACATGGAGTGGAGTGATAAAGAAATTGGTATCCCTGTAATTGCATTACATAAAGTTGGGAAGACGCCGGGAGACATTTTTATTATTTTAAAATCTTTAAGTATCAATCGCAAGTTTGTGTATCGCAGAATTAATCGGTTCAAGGATACTCAAGGTATTGAAGATCAGCAAAGAAGTGGTGGCCCGCGAACTGTACGAACTCCAGCAGTGATTAAAGCCGTGACTAACAGAATTCGGAGAAATCGACTCCGTAAACAAAAAAATCGCATCCCGAGAGATGGGTATTTCGAGGCGGAGTATGTTCCGGGTTATCAAATCAGACCTAAAGAGGGGGGCTTACCGAAGAAGCACTGGACATTTGCCTACTCCACCTCTCAGGGACATCAGGAAGACGAGAGCTAAACAACTAATTCACCGGTACGCAGACAATGTGTATCGCAAAATTCTTTTTTCCGATGAATAAATTTTCAAAATCGAAGAAAATTTTAATAAAGAAATTGATCGGGTCTATGCACATAGGCTTTCGAGAGGCGGCTCAAGTCATTCACAGAGTTCAGAAAGGTCATCATGCAGAATCTGTGATGATTTGGTGGGGTGTCTCATATGAAGGGGTTACTGAGCTACATTTTTGTGCTCAGGGTGTGAAGACAATGCGAAATCATACCAAAATGACATTTTGAATAAGTTCATCAAGCCTCATAATGAGACCATGTATAATTCTGGTCTTTGGATCTCCAGCAAGATTCTGCTCCAGTTCACAAGGCAAAGTCCACATAGCAATGGCTGAAAACTCACACACCGGAGTCCATTAGAGCTGAAGATTAGCTTTCTGGAAGCCCAGATTTAAATCCGCTGGACAACAAATTGTGGTCAGTGTTGGAGGACATGGCCTGTAGCAGACGACATCCAAATTTGTCTAAAGCAATCGTTGAAGAAAGCAATGGCTAATTTTCTAATTAATGTCGTTCGTACTGCCCTTGATGATAGGTCGCCACGGTTAAAGGCCTATGTGAAAGCTAAAGGAGGGCATTTTGGATAAGACATTTATTTTCATTTAATATGATGTATGTGTAAGTGCAACAATATAAAAAATCATTTGGAACGTGCACTGTTTTTTTTGTTATAATCCAAATACTTTGTAACAGTAGGTGTTTACGTTTAGTCAATTAGATTAATCCGAGCGATCCAAGTACTCCCGATACGTTCGTAAAGTCAGTCGGAGCGTACACATTAGCTTATTTTTAGTCAATCCGATTGATACGCCGGAGCAATCCAAGCGTTTCCAAGCAATACGATGATCTGGCAGGATTGCTGGGATTAATGGATTGCTGGTGGTGGGGGCTAGCGCGGTTAAATTGAATCTTACAGCCAACTGGATTATGTTGAAAACTTAACAAAATATACGAAATAAGTGCCATTTGTGATAGAATTCTATTATTAGTAATAAACTATATTTATAAAACAAAATGCGGTAGTAGTTGTAATCAACGACAGAAATTTGACAGTTGCAGTTAGCGCCACCGTCACCAGGCGTCACTACTTAACTTCAGACAAATATTGCTTTTACGAAAATGTTAACAAAATCCGAGCAATCCGACTAATCTTGTGACGTCACCAGATCGATCTGAGCAATCTTGTGGACTTAATAAACGTAAACGCCTATTATTTATGGCAGGATTAGGTACATGCAGCGTTCACAACCTCGAAATTAGAAATAAGAATTAACGTTAAATTAGTACTTAACATAAAATTTGTACGTAGAAATTAAGAAGTGTTCACAATGTAAGTTAAGAAATAAAGACACTGACAGAAATTTCTATCGATTTCTACTTTATCTAACGATATTTGACAGCTGTTTACAGTGGCGCATCCAGGATTTTTTGTTGGGGGGGGGGGAAGACAAAATTATTTAAATTATTAATAAGAAAGTTCATATTTCTAAATTTCAAGTGATGACCTAAAAAAAAGGTCCTCACTTCTAAAATTCAAGTGACAACCTAATAAAAAAATTTATGTGAAGTGTGAATTTTCACACATTTCAGGGTTTTGCAGGTATTTAGTAAGTGAATGATGATTATTTTGGATGCGAAAACAAATTTTATATTAAAATATTTTTTTTTGTTAATTTTAATTCGAACGCCTAATACCATTATTTAACACGTTCGCGGACAGTACGGCTATTGCCGTCGAATATTTTTCCTAGCTCAGGTCATGACGGTCTAAACCGTCCTACTTTTTTATTCAAATATACAAATGACGGCTGGGGCAGGTTTAAATTCCATTTAAGTATATGAAAACTAGTATAAACTGTCCTATCAGGAATATACCAAACACAGTAAATGTCCTATTATAAACAAAAATCTAAAAAAGTGACATTTTGGGTACATCTCATTGTACAAAACTGTCCACGAACGTGTTAAGTTTCTAAATATGTGCAGTATTTTTTTTATATAGCAAGGTTCATTAAGAATTTTAAAAATTGCGCCTATGGCTTCCATTGGTTGTTATAAGTTCCGTCCCTCTGATTTCATGTACATTGAAACAGAATTAAATTATAATTTCAACAATTTCCACTGGTTATTAAATTTACGCTTTTAAAAATTAAATGCAACATTTGCCAAAATATAACTAGAATTTTGAAAAAATTATTTAAACAACATAAAAATTTAAAAAAAAAAAAAAACAAAAAATAATATAGTCTCTTCTCACAGGGTTCGATCCCTTTCGGATCGGGTTACTTAGTTAAAAAATCAACTACTAATACCACTACACCAGCATACACGTTCCAGTGTGTCGTGTTACAAAGCTATAACTTGTGTACATTATTAGCAAAAAATCACAAAAAATGCGTTTTTCTCCAAAAACATAATCTGATCAAAAATTCCTGTTGTACTATTCCGGTTCACACCAATGTACATTACTTAGAATTTTTTCAGATTTTTAGTTTAAACCATCTGGGCTACAGGGTGTGGGACAAAAAATTTTTTGTACAATTTTGGCAAAAATCGCTTCAAAATAATTTATTTTGCAAAAATAAAAATTTGATCGTTAATCCACGTACCAAGGGCTTTCATTTGATACCCTACTCAGAATTATAAAAAAATATTTTTTTTTTTTTCGATGAACACATACAGTCTGTTCCAAACGATTAGGCGGAACTAGATTTTGCAATCTAGTTACTTTCATCGTTTAAATCGTGCTTTTCGACCGTTTTGTTTAAGCTTTGTAAATCATACTTACAATAAACATTTTTTGGTTAAGGTTAATATCATTTTAAAATGTCATTTACTTTATATTTTGATTTTTTGTGTCATTCTTAATACAAATTGGAATTTATTTATTTTTTTGTCAATAAAATAAGTAAAAAAAAAATATTAAATTTTGACATATGTCATTCGTTTCCATGGTTTAATTGTTGGAATTTTAAATTTTGACATTCCAATATGAAAAATGAAATAACCCAAGCAAGGTCCCTTCTCGTGACAACCTAAAAGAACGAAATTCCCATTTAGTTCCGCCTAACCGTTTGGAACAGACTGTATTTGTTTATATTTTTAGGGGGATATGTTTTTTAGATGTTTTAGTATTTTTCCTATGTGCGGGTCAAAGAGTTGTATAAGCATGCCAAATTTCAACTCTCTAGGTTTAGCCGTTTGGCTACAATTTTTACCGAACAGACAGACAGACAGACGACAAAATGACGGTATAAGGGTTTTTTGGTCATACCTACAAAACCCTAAAAAGGTCCTCATTTCTATTTTTTTATTTTTCGTCGTGTGTTTGTGTGTTTTTATTTTTATTTCATTCCTTCTTAGGGAGAGGGGGGGGGGGCTCTCAGGGTGCGCCACTGGCTGTTTATATTTGTTAATGAGGTTTTGAGTGTTTCATACTTCCGAAAAGAATTAAAATAGAGGGAAAATTTATATCTATACTCATAGAAAACAAATATATGGATAGAAATAGAACAATATGGTCATAGAAAGTTTAGGTTAACACAGATTTTTACTCGCATGCATCAATTATAAATTAACGTAAGAGTTTGAAGTTAACAAACTCCTAATTTTAATTTATAAGTATAAGTATTAAGGTTGTGAACGCTAACGTACAGCTACGTAACACAAACATTTACGTTAATTCTAAGTACTAATTCTAATTTTGAGGTTCTGAATGCAACATATAATTGTGCGTCCTCTTAAGTATTTACACATAATATAAAAACGTAATAGTCATTAATACGTGACGTCATGTTCTTATAAAAATCTGATTATACATACCTGTATAACACTTTTATCGCTGTCCCGAACAGTCATATCATAGCCAACTTTAAGTCCTTCAAGATGTTTAACAAGGCATCTCTGAAGATAACCAGACCGTGATGTTTTGACAGCTGTATCAATAAGACCTTCTCTACCTGCCATACAATGGAAAAAGAACTCTTGAGGAAGAATCCCAGTCATAAATCTTCCATCAATAAAACCACCAGCTCTCGGGCTAGTATCGTAAGCAGTGAAACTAGGAAGTGACTTCCCAGAAATCATTAACGGTGGTCTTTTTCCCTCAAGTTCAATCTGTCCCAAAAGACATGAGATCTGCATAGTATTCACAGTTGATCCTTTTGCACCAGATTGGACCATTAATTGTAAATTATTTTCTGGAAACTTGCAAAGTAAACCAGCCGGAAGACATGCTTTATTAATATCATTAGTATATTTATCTAGTTCTTTTTTATATTCCCTATCGATAATAGATCTGAATTTAGGGTTGGTAGCATGTGCTTTTTCTAAACTATCATTCAATACATGATCTGTTGCTTCTTTCAAATCGACAGCTCTTAAAGAACAGAATCTTCCCGCTGTTCTAACTCGACGTATGATCCCTGAACGAGCTTCATCCGCTGTTGAAAGTACCAGGATATCTCTTACTCCAAGTGTAAACCCTTCTTGTTGCAGAAACATCGTAAAAAGCTTTGCAAAACTGCTAAGAAGTCGAGTAGCGTAGATTGGTCCGTATAACTAAAAAATAAATAAAAATAAAATATGTTGAATAGTTGATATAGATTTTACTTCGTGAAACGTGAATATAGGTAAAAGGTTCTTAAATGAAGCACTTAAGTAAAGTGCTTATATATTTTGCAATTGTGCCGTTACAATTTGCAATCTAGATAATAAATATTTAATAATGATGTATCTACAATTTATAGAATTAAGTTTATCTGCACTATTGTTAAGCAAGTCTGCACTAAAGACATTATTAATGAGATGTTCATAGATGTAGAAAAATTCATATCATAATATCAATAAATGGGTACTCGTTATCTAAAACCATTCCTGTCTTATTAATACAAATGCTACTATGGATGCATTCGAGTTGTACAGGGTAGAGCGAGCGCTGAGCGAGAACAGTTGATGGTGACGTCATGAATAGAGCACTAACGGAGCGCAGTAACTTGAACACGGAGCGACCGTTGTTGTGACGTAATTTTAATTTAAAATCTTTACTAAATTTAAAATTTCACATTTAAAATCTAACCCTACAATTTTAGGCGGCGTTTTTACTGTCAGATTAGTTCAGGTCAGTCATGAATCAAAATTATATACAGTCTGTTCCAAACGGTTAAGCGGAACTAAATGGGAATTTAGTTCTTTTAGGTTGTCACGAGAAGGGACCTTGCTTGAGTTATTTCATTTTTCACGTTGGGATGTCAAAATTTAAAATTCCAACCCTGGAAACGAATGACATATGTCAAAATTAAATATTTTTTTTAGATATTTTAATGACAAAAAAATAAATAAATGGGAAATTTGTATTAAGAATGACACAAAAAATCAAAATATAAAGAAAATGACATTTTAAAATGATATTAACCTTAACCAAAAAATGTTTATTGTAAGTATGATTTACAAAGCTTAAACAAAACGGCCGAAAGGCACGATCTAAACGATGAAAGTAACTAGATTGCAAAATCTAGTTCCGCTTAACCGTTTGGAACAGACTGTACCTCGGTTTTTCCTTGATTTTTTTTTCAATGATGAAGAAATAAAAGTAATTAAAAATTAAATAATAATTAATGAATTAATTTAATGAATTTTTTCCATTTTAATTTTATGCACGGTGTATTTTAATAATTTTTTTGCTGTTTACAGAACATCACAAATAGATAAAATGGCCGTACTCTAGCTATAAGCTGCTCACTTTTGTAAGAACAAACTAAGAGGGAATTTTGTTTTAAATAGTTTGCACCTTTGAAGCTGTATGTCATGTTGGTAATAAAAAATGTCACTTTTTTAAAATGTCGATCCATTTGACATATGTCATAATCAAAAATGATATCTTAATTATAATGATCATAACCTTATCAACCTAAAGTCGGTTTTACAGCGTAAGGAATATTTTTAATTGACATTTAAAGTCAGTAACACACCATAAAAGTAACCAAAATACCTAGATCTAGTGTGTTCTTACAAAAGTGAACCGCTTATATAAGCTGTTCGCAAAACGAATACAATTGAGTGTACTCCGAGCGTCAAATCGAACAAGTTTGAGTGTACAGAACGTGTTCGGAACGCTCGGAGCGTCAAATCGAATGTACCCTATACTAGCGTCGGCGAATCAACGCAGTTACGTCACACGACGTAACAAACGATTGCATTGTTCCAGACAATATAGTCGTTTGTTACGTCGTGTGACGTAAGTGCGTTGATTCGCCGACGCTAGTATACATATGTTTTTCCATAATATGCATTGTTGAATGTAATATCATTTGTGAGATGTTACCATTGTTAAGAAATGTTATTAAAGAAAAACATTTCTTTTAATGCAAACGTCAAATAAATTCAAACATGTAATATTTTGAACCGTTATTTAATCTGTATAAACTTTGCAAATCCTGTCAACTATTTATTTTTCTTCTGAACTGTGAACAGAGCTGTACAATAATTCTTGTAGGTATTTATATTTAGTGCATATACTTTCAAACACTTCTTGAATCTATCTACTAATATTCACTTTTTAGGGTTTTGTAGGTATGACCAAAAAACCCTTATACCGTCATTTTGTCGTCTGTCTGTCTGTCTGTCTGTTCGGTCAAAATTGTAGCCAAACGGCTAAACCTAGAGAGTTGAAATTTGGCATGCTTATACAATTCGTTGACCCGCACATAGGAAAAATACTAAAACATCTAAAAAACATATCCCTCTAAAAATATAAACAAATATGTGTTCATCGAAAAAAAAAATATATTTTTTTAAATTCTGAGTAGGATATCAAATGAAAGCCCTTAGTACGTGGATTAACGATCAAAATTTTATTTTTGCAAAATAAATTATTTTGATGCGATTTTTGCCAAAATTGTGCAAAAAAATTTTTGTCCCACACCCTGTAGCCCAGATGGTTTAAACTAAAAATCTGAAAAAATTCTAAGTAATGTACATTGGTGTGAACCGGAATAGTACAACAGGAATTTTTGATCAGATTATAATCTGATGTTTTCGGAAAATAACGCATTTTTTTTTTTAACTAAAATATGTTAACTATTTAATACGTTGTGTAACATATCACAACAGTAACTCTCGTGGCGTGGTTGGATTCGTCGTGCGCTTAATAATATAAGTTAACTTGCAAACTAGGGTTCGAATCCTGTTGATTTTATCTTTTGTTTTTTTTTTGCATTTTTATTTTGTTTAAATTATTTTGTTAAAATTCTAGTTATATTTGGTAAATAGTGCATTTAATTTTTAAAAGCGTAAATTTAATAACCAGTGGAAAGTGTTGAAATTATAATGTAATTCTATGTTTGACGAAATCAAAGGGCGGGACTTATGATGTAAGCAACCAATGGAAGCCATAGGTGCAATTTTCAAATTTTAATGAACTTTGCTATATAAAAAAAATACTGCATATATTTAGAAACTCAAATAATGGTATTAGGCATTCGAATTAAAATTCATAAAAAAATATTTTGACATAAAATTTGTTTTGGCATCCCAAATAATCATCGTTCAGTTACTAAATACCTGCAAAACCCAGAAATGTGTGAAAATCCACACTTCACATCAATTTTTTACAATAACAATAATTATAGCATTTTTTAAATATATTTCTTTCTGAAAGAGAAAATTGTAGACATTTTTTTTATTATTGCTATTTATATTTTTATTATTTTGTAGATATTAAAATGGCTGAATTAAATTTTCTATAACAGATTTTAACAGAATATGGATTTACTGATCATTTTTAAGTTATTAACGAAAAACAACTGTTTTGTATACTTTGTAAAAAATATATAATATGCACAAAAATAAATCATTTAACTCAACACGTCAGTGGAAAGATACATAGAACTAATGTCGATGGATTACAAGATAATTTTAATACCGACCAGCGTAGCGTAGTGGTAACAAATGCGCTCTGCGTTGCTAAAGTCTCGGGTTCGAATCCCGTTCAGGCATGGAATGTTTCAAAGAATAAGAATTGTCCTGGTTAATTGCCGAAGCAGCAAAGGCCATAAAAAAAATTAAACAAGTATCTGGTGACTTCGCCTTTATTTAAATAATAAAATTGACGCAGTTCTTCAGAGAAATCCAGTCCTTCATATATTAACACAAATTTATTCCGATGACTGCCCCAATTTTTTAAAACCATATTTTAATCAATATCGAAATTATTTTTGCAGAGCCCCCGTCATTACTTGTGAAGTCGAAAGAATTTTTTCAAGATTTAAAAATATTCTTACGCCAAGCAGAAATAGTTTTTCTAACGAAAATTTAGAAAAAGTCTGCATTATAACTTGCAATTCTGACAAATTCATATAAGTTCATACAATTACCTTTTTTTTATTGTGACTGTGTGATTTACGGTAACTATGGTATTTGTCCAACACAGTAATTAGGGTCTTCACAGATAAATTTAATTGGAATACAAGAGAATAGGTTCATTATGAGCGTATTAAAAACGGATAAAGTACGAGTTTCGGTGTTAACAAGTCGGTACATGAATAAAATGATGTGAAGTGTGAATTTTTACACATTTCAGGGTTTCGCAGGTATTTAATAAGTGAATGATGATTATTTGGGATGCCAAAACAAATTTTATGTTAAAATATTTTTTTGTTAATTTTAAGTCGAATGCCTAATACGATTATTTAGGTTTCTAAATATGTGCAGTATTTTTTTTTTTTTTATATATATATAGCAAAATTTTGAAAATTGCGCCTATGGCTTCCATTGGTTGTTTTAAGTCATAAGCTCCGCCCTTCTGATTTCGTATACATTGAAACATAGAATAAAATTATAATTTCAACAATTCCCACCGGTTAACAAATTTACGCTTTTAAAAATTAAATGCAACATTTGCCAAAATATAACTAGAATTTTGACATTATAATTTAATCAAAAAATGCAAAAACAAGGAAAAATAAAATTGTCTCCAGACCGGAAGCGAACCCTAGTTTGCAACTTAGAGAGCGAGAAGGCTTACCATTAGACTATGAAAGCTTACTGGTTTACTGTGTACATAACATATTAAATATTTTACATCGTCAACAAAAAACAAAAATCCACGTACTAAGGGCTTTCATTTGATACCCTACTCAGATTTTTTTTTTTTTCGATGAACAAATTTTTTTATATTTTTAGGGTTATGTTTTTTAGAAGTTTTAGTATTTTTTCTATATGCGGGTCAAAGAGTTGTATAAGCATGCCAAATTTCAACTCGTTAGGTTTAGCCGTTTAGATACAATTTTTACCGAACAGACAGACAAACAGACAGACAGACAGACGACAAAACCCTAAAAAAACGTGCCGCTCGCAAGCGACAGTGACGGCTTAGACCTAACTATGTCCTAGCTCTATTAATGATATATAAACATTAATTAGTTCTGATGATGATGAACCATGAACCTAATGTTCCTAGAGTTCAAGGAAGACTATAATTCATCGAATTGAAAATTTTGTAGAAAAGTCACATTAGGATGAATTGCACAGTTGTATATAATTTAATTGATATATATTTCCTATTAAATCGTTTGCAAACATTTATTAATAATAATTGTTCATCTTGGAAAAGGATAGCATCTTTAATTTTATCTGCAAATGTAAACAGTTGCCCGGGATTGCCCTGAATTTTGATTCTAACACTTTGTTCAAATTTTGGCAAGATATCGACTAATTGTAATTTTTGAGACACTTACTTCATATATGCAATGTATCAGGCCATAGGGCGTAGCTCCGTAATGTGTTTTATCTAAAACGCCGCAGAGAAGTTCACCTTGACGTATTATTACCTCGGCTTCGCTCATTACGTTGTCGTTTTTAACTGGAGAACCACCGGCTTTCCATTTTCTTGGAAGTGAATTAAGCCAAGCCTAAAATAAAATAAAAAATATTATTACCACTCCTAAAACTATAAAGCTATATCAGAGCTATACATTAATGCACTGTGCTTAGTGAGTTGTTCACTGTGGATTGTTATTAATCAGTTCGTAATATGGCAACTCAAGAGACCGTTCACATCTCTAAATTTAGTGCACTGTACATTGTGGACTGTAGATAAAGTTTGCAAAATTTATACTTAATACACTGTATTATTGATACAGATATATAAATAGATATTAGACTTCGTTCAACATAAGAACAACACAGGGTATCATAAATTACGTCATCAATTCTGCGCGAGAAAACTTCTGATCACATGGACGTACATAAGGGTTTTAAACAATTGTTACGGACACCACACAAACAAAATCATGTGTTTCAAATACATTTTTACTCATTTTAGTACACGGTATACCTTGAAACGTACGATAAATAAATAATAATAACGAAAATAAACAAACAACATTGCACAATACGCGTAGTCAAAAATAAAACAAAGTAAGTGACGCCACTGAAAGCTGTTACACTAATTGTTGATAACGTAATGGATGAAATTTGTTTTCTGCACATGAGAGCCGCTAACAACTGCCTGTATGTTGAACGAACACTTTAGTCTCACTTTACATAACCGTAAAAATGCTGTCGCACAAATTTCAACAAATTTCGGAAATCATGAAACGAAAAAAAAAATGCTGCAGTTGCGACTACAATTTTGTTATTAAAACATAGTAAAAAAATAACGATCTCGCCGATGGCGGGTTCATAGAAAGTCACATAAATGCATTTACGCCTTCGGAGTTGTTTATTAACGACTCCAAAAGAAAACGAATATTTTTTATTCAATGCATTTTTTCAATCAGGGGGTCTATTCTGTAACTTCTCGACAGTCACATGCACAGTATCGTGTTGCCTATGCACATTACACTGTCATCACACTGTCATCGTATAGTGTTACTTTGTGTTTGAAAGTGTCGAAAGTAAATGTGGCCATTTTGAAATTTTGACGTACTGTGACAGAATAAACTTTGAGGTTATTAGACAGTATATACAATGCACATATATGTACATACAGTCTGTTTCAAACGCTTAGGCGGAACTAATTGGGAATTTCGTTCTTTTAGGTTGTCACGACAAGGGACCTTGCTTGGGTTATTTCATTTTTCACGTTGGAATATCAAAATTTAAAATTACAACAATGAAACCATGGAAACGAATGACCTATGTCAAAATTAAATTATTTTTTTTATATATTTTAATGACAAAAAATAAATAAATGGGAAATTTGTATTAAGAATGACACAAAAAATCAAAATATAAAGAAAATGACATTTAAAAATGATATTAACCTTAACCAAAAAATGTTTATTGTAAGTATGATTTACAAAGCTTAAACAAAACGGCCGAAAAGCACGATTTAAGCGATGAAAGTAACTAAATTGCAAAATCTAGTTCCGCCTAACCGTTTGGAACAGACTTTAACACAGTATATACAGTGATATTAGTTAATATTGTCATATTACAAATCTGGCCAGGTATACCTACTAAAAGATAGGACATATTCTGACCTGAATTTTTTCTGCCCCGTAACAGTTAATATAATTTGTTTAAAATAACTCTAATAATAATTATTGTAGCAGGATTTTGTGCAAACTTCCCTTCCAGCAGGTATTATTCAAAAGGTTGACTTGTTTCTCTTAATTCATGACGTCATGCTAATCCTTCATAGAAATTTGGAATTTCCATCTAATCCCCTAAATAACATTTGCTCAATGAATACATTCTCTACCCCCTACAAAAAATTGTGCAAAACCGCACGACGGTATATTTAGATTAATTTTGTTTTTGTTTTTATGGTTTTATTAGGATTTTTATTTTATAATATATTTTATGACATGTATTTAATTTTTATTTTATAAATTAAAATATTCATTGACAAATACCCCTTGTCTCTTCCTCTTCCAATTCATCCAATACTTCAAATATAATAAGTCCTTCGGCCATAACTACAACATTTAAGATAAAAAACAACAAAAATATACATATTTCCATATATAAAACACATTTTAAATCCTCTATATACTAACCTCAAAATAAGTAAATCAATATATTCAAACTAAACGTAAACAACTTTCAAAAGTCTAAAAACAATATCTCTCTCCAAAAACGACACGTTCGTACGTGTCGTCTCAAAATCAACACAATACTGCACTATCACACAATAAGTGCACTATCGATAAGTTACAGAATATCAACGCGAAGTGTTGAAAATTGGCACTTTCAACACGATACTGTAAAAGCGATTGTCGAAATGTTTACAGAATAGACCCCCAGATGAATATTAGGCGAGTTACGGGAAGACCCTATTCATACTTCATGCAAAAATTTCATACTTCACTTTTATTGCGCTATATGGTAAAGAATAAGTCATATGACATGTTGAAAACGGCTTATTTACAAATAAACTTCTGGCACCAGCTAATTTCTTTATCTATACGGGGTATTAGAATTAGACAGACGATATATGTATCTCCCTTATTATTGACTTAACAGCAAAATTATATACGACAAAAATAGTTTATAATAAGAAAACGAATAATTTATTTCTATTAGATTAGGGGGGATTTTCATTTAGCACAGGTGTTTCCAAACTAAGCCTGCGGGACAAATCCGGCCCTCAAGAAGTCATCATCCGGCCAGTGGACAATTTTTATAAAGTTACGTACTAAAAACAGCAATGTAAAATAATCAGAAAATCGGAAAATAAAACCAAACTAAATTATTATTTGTACATACAGTAGAACCTCGATTATCCGGACCTCGATTATCCGAATTTTCGATTATCCGGATTCTTTGAAACGAGGAAATTATTTTACGAATTCGATGTGTTACGCCGCTGTGTACCGGTTTTCACGTCTTAACGTGTCTGGACGTGCGATTTAAATATTTTCTTTTAATATTACCGATATGTCATCGAAAAGAAAACGTGTTGTACTATCTTTAAAAGACAAATTAGATATCATCAGTACATTGAAATGAGGTGACTCAGGACGTTATTGGTCTGATAAATTTGGCGTCGGCACTTCCACAATATCGAATATAAAAAATCAAAGTGAAAAAATTACACAATTTACTTAACGTATATATATCAATAAAAAAAGATTCATGCTTAATGTACGTAATTTTTCTTTCCTATTTCTCCTCACTTCTTTTTCGATTATCCGAATTTTTAGTTATCCGGACTTCCTTCATCCCCGACCTCTTCTACTGTATTAATAATATTAGCATTATTATTAAGCTTGTTTTTAAAATCGCCCAGCTGAATTCAAGTCGCCAGTCCGCCATTTATTTAAGAAATTTTTGTAGCCTGCTACCGAAAAGTTTGGAGGGCCCCCGATTTAGATGAATTTTTGGGGAATTACGGAGGGAATTCCATATTACCCTTAAGCTAAACTTTTGAAATATCTCCCTTATTATTGTCTTAATAGCAAAAACGTATATGACAAAAACTGTTTATAATAAGAAAAAATATTTTTTTGTTCTACATACTTTATTGATTGGCTAAAACTAAAATCTTAAAATATCTCTTATTATTCAGTTTATATCAAAAATGTGTACGAAGAAACTTTTTCTTTCCTTCAATGCAGTTTTTAATTAACGGAATTTATAGGAGGGCTAGGGAAGTGTTCCTTATAAGATTTGAATATCTAGTTTATCATTTACTTAATAGCAAAAATGAATATAAGAAAAGAAATCATTTCTCTATTCCCAATAAAATAATAATAATAATATTAGAATATCGCCAGGGTTTGGCATGCAGCCATGTGTATCTGGTTCCACTAGTCTCTAGTATGACGTGGCTCAAAAGGTAGCTGAAGTTTGGGATTAGTGGACGCTTGTCAAGACCTAACAAACCCAAAATAATAATTAATAATAATAATAATAACGATTATTTTGGGTTTTACTTGAAATTGAAATATCTCACTTATCATTTACGTTACAGCAAATACATTACAAATTCCGTAAGGTACTCAAACTAGTTGTTAATAATATTAACTGTAAATCTGTATTTTAGTTAAAACACGTTTTAGAATTATATAATAGATGCAAACGTAAAAAACAAACGAACGATATTTTTTTCGTTCTCAGTCCCTGAATTTAAGTGAAACAATTAATGTTTAAACTTACTTTGGACGATATCTTGGCTGTGGCAGTCAGGTTAATAGGTTCTCTATTCACAGGTATGGTATTAATAATAACCGTTGACAATATCTGCTTCCCCGACCACTGTACCGAAGGCTTCAAAATACTCGGTGGTAACAATTTAATATACCCAGTTTTATGTCCTAAAGCTTGATAAATCAATTGGTGATAATCCGATCTGTTAAAAAATCTCCCTCTAACTGATAATCGTACACCAGACACCATATGATCTTGAATCAAACCGGACAATGGTGTACCATCTTTCGGAACTAAGTACTGGTTACAGACGTTAGCTAAAGTGTATCCTTCGCTACGTGCTAGTTCGTTTTGTGGGAAATGTGCGTTCATCTCATCACCGTCAAAGTCAGCATTGTAAGCTTTGCAATTTGCATAATGGAGACGGATGGTTTTTTCCCCTCGAAGAATTCGAGCTGTGTGAGCCATTATGGATGGACGATGTAAGGTTGGTTGTCGATTGAGAAGTAGAACATCTCCGTTACATAGATGTCGGTGTACCTAAAAATTATTTGTAAATTAGATTAAGTATAGTTAGTATAGTTAACAAAAACATCAGAAGGGGGATAGTTAGTTAGTTAGTTAGTTAAAATTTTTGGCGCACAGCAACAAAGGCTATTTGCCCCTAACGCAGCCCATCTAAATGACTAGACTATATATTAAAAACAATAAATTAGACAATAAATAAATAAATAAATTCATTAAAAAATACGCATACTTAATAAAAGAAATCTTGCACTGACAAACACAAATAAATAATATAAAAAGTCTGTTCGAAAATTGAACAGACTCAGGGTGATGATAAGAGGCTGTAAAGGGTCCAATTACCATCGAATATCACAGTCAATAACTAGAAACACATTAAAATAAGGTGCAAGACTTCACACATAAAACAATAAGTTCGATTCTCTCAGGAAGAGTATCAGCCTGTCCATGAGTACCCTGTCGTCACCTAAATCAACTGACAGGTCATAGCACAGGCCTAACCTCTCCCTGACATCCTCGAACTGTATACACTCAGTTAAAAAGTGTAACACAGACAAATCTGTGTTACAAGTCTCACAGATATGGGACTCTTCACCTCGAAGGAGGTGTCCATGGGTCCACCAACAGTGACCTATACGGAGGCGTGTGATGGCGGTTTCCTCCCTGCGGTTAATCTTGCAGGAAGAACTCCATGGTTTAACGTCTCCCTTAATCTGTCGTAACTTAACGTTCTGTATGCTGCTCCACTCATGTTGCCACATGGCTAGAACAAGATGTTTCAGATGACTCTTTGCGTCATCTGGAAATATGAAACTAACATCAATCATAGGTCTGTGGGAGGCGACTTTTGCTGCTACATCAGCCGCTTCGTTGCCTTTAATACCAACATGTCCCGGTATCCAAAACAGCTCTACCCTCACATTCTGAGCATTCAGATTGTAGAGTAGCAATCGGATCTTTAGTACAAGAGGATGCACTGGATCCTGGATCTTGGATACTGTTCAGAGCGCTCAGCGAGTCCGTCAAGATAACACTTCACCGACTTTGCTCTGACGAAACAAAACACAGGGCCTTGAAAATAGCGTACAGCTCAGCAGTGTACACACTCGTTATGGAGTGTAGACGATACTGAAACTGTTGTCGTGGGTTCAGAACAACGAACGCACACCCAACTCTGGTTCCGGATTTTGATCCGTGAGTAAAAATGACAGTATCCTCGAACCTAGGGACCAGTGTTCTTTGTAACTCATGTTGGTATTCGATAGGCACCGTAGTATCTGTATCAAACCTAGTTAATGTGAGGTTCACAAGTGGACGCTACCGCGTCCGAACGATCTTGAACGATCCGTTCAAGGTTAGAGTCCCGCATGCGCAGAATAATGAAACGGGTGTTAACGTTATTGCGTTTGTTAACCTTTAAATCTTATTGATTTTGTTCATTAAGCTTTATATCTTTCTGATTTTGTGTTTGTTAACCTATAAATCTTTCTAATTTTGTGCTCGTTAACCTTAAAGACTTTAGGTCCACTTCTATTCGCGACTCAAACTAACGTTGGCGGCCTGCGTACGACAGTTAATGGCCGGCGAGAAGCGTATGTGTCAGAAGTTTGGTCTTAATATTTATCTGTTCAAACAATATTTCGGCAAAAAAGCACTGTATTTAAGTCACTATATTTAAAAATACTTAATTCACATAAACTGCAACACAACACACTACAAATATTATATGTCAAAGTGCTGGGTTTTGCCCTTTTTCCCGGCGTAACTAATTGTGTGTGGTAACATAGTATTAAACACTGTTTTAAATAATAATAAAATATTTATACTGGAATACATAGAAATACAATTAGGCATATGTATAACCACTATGTAATTTTATTTTTTTAAATTGTACTTTAATTGCCTGGCAATAAAATATTTTATATATATAAATATTGTACAAATATACGCTTCTGTTTAATTTACCAAGTCGCCACCAGATGTCTCACTGTTATTTGGAGTCGCGAATATGACCGTAATTTTAGTCATTATTAATTCGACTTTTCATTGTAAGTTTGACTGTTTTTTATTATTTATAACTTATTGATTATTTATATTTTATGTGAAATTGTAATAAATTTGTAATACGAAACTATGGTCTATTTCAAAGTAGAAAAAAGTAGATAGCGCTGCGAACCGAGTACGATTTTCACTGATCAAATACAGTATAGTGGGAAATTTAAAATAGGTTCCAACTAGGGCATGGGCGTAGCAACTGGGTTAGCAAGTGATTTTTTTTAATATAAAAAAGGTTAATAAGATACTGAAATAAACAAGGCAGATAATACACTTACGTTATTTATACGACATAAATTCAGTTTAATGGGAAATTTGAAAAAGTTAAAAAAATATTAATTTTAAAAATTATGTACTACATATAAAAAGAGAGATTTGGCTAAAAGAGTTTAAATAAAGCAATAAAACAAACAATATACAGTCTGTTTCAAACGCTTAGGCGGAACTAAATGGGAATTTCGTTCTTTTAGGTTGTCACGACAAGGGACCTTTCTTGGGTTATTTCATTTTTCAGGTTGGAATGTCAAAATTTAAGATTACAACAATGAAACCATGGAAACGCATGACCTATGTCAAAATTAAATTATTTTGTATATATATTTTAATGACAAAAAATAAATAAATCGGAAATTTGTATTAAGAATTACACAAAAAATCAAAATATAAAGAAAATTACATTTTAAAATGATATTAACCTTAACCAAAAAATGTTTATTATAAGTATGATTTACAAAGCTTAAACAAAACGGCCGAAAAGCACGATTTAAGCGATGAAAGTAACTAAATTGCAAAATCTAGTTCCGCCTAAGCGTTTGAAACAGACTGTATCTTCAGAGCTAAAGTTTCTTATTTAAATAATTATTGTAAATAAAAATTTAAAATATATGTATATATGAAGGTCTAAAAATTATATCAATAACTTCTTCTTTGGGCACAATCAGCTGGGCTGTCTTTTGGCCTCACATTAGTCCTCTCTCTTGATCTGATAATTGTCAAGTGTCAAAAAATATTTATATGTCAGATAACCTAAAAAATATTAATTGCGTAAAAACAAATTACATGGAGAATTTTCTCCATAAAATCTACGCCAAGAATATAAATAAAAGTCTAAATATGTAAATAATAACAAAATATATGAGAAAAATTAAATAATATAAATAATATACAGTCTGTTCCAAACGGTTAAGCGGAACTAGATTTTGCAATCTAGTTACTTTCATCTCTTAAATCGTGCTTTTCGGTCGTTTTGTTTAAGCTTTGTAAATCATACTTACAACTAACATTTTTTGGTTAAGGTTAATATCATTTTAAAATGTCATTTTCTTTATATTTTGATATTTTGTGCATTCTTAATACAAACTTCCCATTTATTTATTTTTTTGTCATTAAAATTTGTAAAAAAAAATAATTTAATTTTGACATGTCATTCGTTTCTATGGTTTCATTGTTGGAATTTTAAATTTTGACATTCCAACGTGAAAAATGAAATAACCCCAGCAAGGTCCCTTCTCGTGATAACCTAAAAGAACGAAAATCCCATTTAGTTCCGCTTAACCGTTTGGAACAGACTGTATAATTCCAATGTACGACACTGAACATTTGTCAACTTGGTTTAAAAACAATATTTTTACAGTGTAATAGGGATGACGATCTAAACCAATCCGAAGCAAGGACAAACAGCTCCTATCTTTTACACACATTTTTCTACTTTGAAATAGACCATAGATCTGGTTACTTTGGTGACTGTTGTGGTATAAATAGACTTTTATGGAAACATGTGAACTTGTAAATCTGGCTTTTAAATATTTGGTTAAGTTTTATTATATCCAGGTTATATTCACTCAAAAACTATATATGTCAGATAACAAATTGACATGTCAAAATCGCGATTGACATGTCAAAATTGTGATACACATGTCAAATATTTTGAGAGGTGCCACTTCAGATTTACCACCCTAAGATGATATTTTAAATATTCAACATAAAAAATTAAATTTTCCTCTTAGTTTCATATTATCTGTCTCATTTTGTAATACATAACTAATAGGAAAAATTCATCTTTTATGTTGTATATTGACAATACATTTATAATATTATCATAGTATTGGTTCCACGGATACGCTAAAGTCTGTTTACACCACAACAGTCCCCAAAGTAACCAGATCTAGTTTCGTATTACAAATTGAGACGGATTATATTACAAAATGAGACAGATAATATTTTGGTTGTATTTCATTTATGAAAATTAAATTAGAATATCTAAACATAGTTGAGTACTAGTTTTTTAAATTGACACTTTACAGATCCCAAATGTAGGAAATTTCAGAGTTTCACAAATAAAAATTATTTTTATAACGTTATATAACATTATTTACGTAACGTTATATAGCATAACAATAAAAAATTTTAACGTTATTTTTAACGTTATGTAACGAAAACAAAAAATAACGTTATAAAATAACGTTATATAATATCGTAATGATTTAAATCGTTATTTCATCCCTGCCTGACAATGAACAGATCAAGATGGAGGACTTATGTGAGTGAGACCAAAAGTCAACCCAACTGACAATACCCAAAGAAGAAGAAAAATAACTTACAATTTTAACGCCTTTGTACGCCATATCATCATCTTCTGGAGTCAGCAATCTTTTCAAAATACTTTCCTGCTGCGTCTTATTACTTGGATTGATCCGAATATTCTGGTTTCCAAACTCGACCATTACAGCACCCGGATGAACCTTCGGACCATTCGTTATCATCTTCCGTAACTCTTCCACATTCCACGAAGTAACAGGAACTGGATAAGTTAAATTCTTAGCAAACTCTTCTGGAATTCCTATTTCATCAATATTAAGATTTGGATCAGGTGTTATGACACTACGAGCTGCAAAGTTGACACGTTTCCCCATCATATGCATACGTATTATACCGGCTTTCTTTTCTATTATTTGTTTTAGACCTTGACCTTCATTCTTTAGGTTACTCAGGTCTTTATCCATGAGACAGTCGACATCAGATTGCAGTTGCTGCCACATTAGATGCAGTTTTTCGGTAGCTGTAGATCCTTGGGCAAGATTATATACTTGCTAAAAAAATAAATTATATTAAAATAAAAATTTCTGAGATAGTGTAACTTTTCACATATTTCAGGATTTTGTAGGGCAATATTTGTTCTAATATCACATCAAAATCAATAGTTTTTGATTATCATTTTTATTCTTTATTCAAGTATTAAGGGGGGGGGGTAGGGTCTGATAACCACATTTTAAGCATATTTTTGTGATTTTTTTTCAAATCTATGGTTAAATTTATTCATTTTCAAACTAAATACATATATAAAGTATGTTTTGAAGAAGATACAAAAAAATTTTGAAGGCAAAATATGGCGAAATGAGCCAGCTGTGGCAAATCTTCTAGACTCCGGGAAAAAAATTAGATTTTGCGGTGACCAGCATAACTCGTCACTAGATCATCTGAAATCAAAAATCCAAAAAGATTTTGTTAGTTTACGAGTTTGCCGAGGTAATGACGTTGAGTTTTTATTTTTAAAATGATTTTTCAGTTTTTAGCGTTACTTAGAAGACAAAAAAAATAATTTCCCCTAAAAAAAACCTAAAAATGAGTATATTTGTGATTGTTAAATAAAAAAAAAACATGAAAAAAAAATATCTCAACGTCGTTATCTCGGCAAACTCATAAACTAACAAAATCTTTTTGGATTTTTGATTTCAGATGATCCAGTGACGAGTTATGCTGGTCACCGCAAAATCTAATTTTTTTCCCGGAGTCTGAGAAGATTTGCCACAGCTGGCTCATTTCGCCATATTTTGCCTTCAAAATTTTTTTGTATCTTTTTCAAAACATACTTTATATATGTATTTAGTTTGAAAATGAATAAATTTAACCATAGATTTGAAAAAATCACAAAAATATGCTTAATATGTGGTTATCAGACCCCCCCCCCCCCTTAAGACCTTTCATATAATTTGCGATAATTAAGTCACAATAAAAATTAAAAATAAAAATTCTAATTAAAAAATGTCAGCTATTTTTTCTGCATTTGCTTATCTAAATACATCTACAACATCCTAAATACATCTACTGGATTAATGGAAACCCCCTTTCATCAGTGGATTCACATGTGGATTTAGGTATAACTTTTACATCAGATCTTGGTTGGCCGCAACAAGTTTTGACATGTGTTAAGAGAGCAGATTACATTCGATATTTAATCTCTAAATCATTCACTCGTCTATCTCCTGACCTGCTGTTAAAATTATATATAGTTTATATTCGTCCACATCTGGAATTTTCTATAGGAGTTTGGTCTCCCTACTTAAAAAAAGATATTATTCTCCTAGAAAGTGTACAACGACGTGCTACCAGACTACCTATTGGATTTAAAAACAAGCCATACGAACAACGACTACAGTGTCTTGGACTGTCATCTCTGGAAGAGCGTCGCAAGCGCGGTGACCTAATAACTATGTTCCGTTGTGTATCTGGTTCTTTTAATTGTGATATGTCAGATATTTATATGCTCAACAATGACAATAGACTACGTGGTCACAAATTTAAGTTGCGCCGTGATACTTTTAAAATGAATGTGCGTGCTAACTTTATATCTAATCGTGTGTTTGCAAAATGGAACAGTTTACCTTCGTAAGTTGACAATGCAAGGAGTATTAATATTTTCAAAAATAATTTAGATTCATTTAATTCTGTTGTGTTAAATTAACTTCTTGTTTTTCTATTTTTTTTTTTTTTTTTGTATTTTGTAATAAGTAATATGTATTGTTTTAACTGTATTTTTCTTTTGTATTAATGTACTTCCATCTTATGTATAATGAAGCTTGTCAAGACCTGACAAGCCATCATAATAATAATAATAATAATAATAATAGCTCTACTATCATCTTAGACATGCCTATGGTATTGACCAAATACCGGTTATACCGTACGTCCTTCTAACATAGAATCGGTGGTGGAAAATTCCAAGTGCCGTATTTATTGGAATTACTCCTTCCCACCTCGAGGTTACTGACAGCCACTAAGCCGGACATAATCCTCCTGGATATCGAGACCAAACATATGTTTGTGATCGAATTCTCAAGTCCAGCTGAGAAGAATATCTCTCTCAAGGGAGGAGGAAAAGAGGTCCCAAGTATATGGATCTTTTGTCCGAGCTTTAGAAAGCTGTATCCCGGGT
>CAXASN010000072.1:0-88000 GCA_963971575.1 Liopterus haemorrhoidalis
CATCTTCTTTGTGATGTAGAAAATCTGGCGTGTAGTTTGCGTCACTAGTCGGTCTTTCGAAACTATCAGCTATGAGATTTGCAATATCTTGTGGGTGGGTGATTTTGTTATTGCCGTCTTTCAACAGTGATATGTGAAGTTTTCTTTTTCCTCCTTTGATTTTCCCAATTGTTGTCCATATTTGCTTGAGTGGCGTGTCTTTATTCAGCGTTGAAATGAAATTTTGCCACGATTCTATTTTGGCTTGTCTGATTGTTCTTCTGGAAATGACTTTATTTTGTTTAAAAGCAATTAGGTTGTCAATGGTTTTATGTTTGCAACATTTGTAGTACGATTTTTTTGTTGCATTTATTGCATCGTGACAATTCTTGTTCCACCAGGGGGGTTGTTCTTTTTGGGGAGTGTGATTCCTTAATATCTATTACCTGCTCTGCTGCATTCATTCAATTCAATTCAATTCAATTCGTTTATTGAGCATAATAAATTTTACATTAATACACTTACAGAATATTTCTTAATAATAAATTCTACTAACTATAGTTATTAATATAACAATAAACAATACTCCACCAAAAAGATGGATGGTTACACCACCTGTGAATCCGTAAGATTCAGTGCGATGGCAATATGTAATTATGTAATTAAAAAAAAAAACTGTTTACTCTGCAAGTTGGGTGCAGGTCTGCACATTTTTAAATATGCATGTGAAAGTGACTGAAAGTTAAGATTTTAAGAAATAGTATCAAAAATAATTACATGAGAAAAAAAAGAATAATATTTGTAGTTGTTATTTTATCATTTTAGTTACTTCTGATCGGTCTAAGGTAAATATCCATTTTTTTATTATCTTTTTATAATTCAAATTAGTGATGGTTATTTTTGAATCTGCGATATATTTTTGGAAAACATTATATATTCTATTACTGTATTTATGAAAAAATTTATTCAGTTTTGCTTTTTGTATTTATTGGGGACAGCCATTCTATCAACATTTCCCCTTGTTTGATACCTGTGATTAGTGATATTAAGTATTGTTGGTTTTTTTGTTATATATTTAGCTATGGCATTAATATAAACTTGATCTACAGTGAAAACTGAAACATCCCTAAAAATTAAACGAGACAAGTATGTTCGTGGCTTACATAACATACCCAGCAAACATTTTTATCCGGACCAGTACTGGTAAAGCACATACTCGCCGGCATTGAAAGTAATGGGCCAGTGCTGGCATTTCGTACTGGGCCAGTACCCCGGTGTCCCGTGGCCCTTAGCTGGTCCATTGATGTATCAGTTGCTGGCCCAGCAACGGTAAAGTGCATTGAAAGTAATGGGCCAGTGCTGGCATTTCGCACTGGGCCAGTGCTGGCATTTCGCATTGGTCCAGTACTGGCATTTTGCACTGGGCCAGTACCCCGGTGTCCCCGTGGCCGTTAGCTGGCCCATTGATGTATCAGTTGCTGGCCCAGCAACGGTAAAGTGCAAAATAATCGCATTAGTTGCAAGATTTATTTCTGACAGACTAGTGCTTATATTATACCCACTCTCTAGTGTTTCAAATGTAATATATGTGTACTTACCCAGTATTAAAATAAATTAATGGTTAGGTGCAAAATAAATACTCATTTGGCCATTTTCACCATCGTTGAATAAATTTATTTAACAAGTAAAGTTGACAATATCGCATCGGTTTTAAACTATTAATGAAGAAATTAACATTGCTGTCAATAGAATGATGCGATATTGTTAACTTAAGTTGTTAAATAAATTTATTCAACGATGGTAAAACTAGCCGATTGTAAATTGAATTAACAGTTATAATTTATTGATTTATTTATAAATATTAAATAAATATAATTTCAGGAATAACAGGAATTAGTTTATTTAATTTATTAATTTAATGAAGAATTTTAAGAAAATGGTTTTCTGCCATTTCGGTCAAACCAATTTCATCCTAAAGATAAGGGGTGACTAATAATTTTCGCCAATATTCGTCTTGTATTATCTACCACATCTTTTCCCCCTGACTTGAAGAGTGCCAACCTAAAGAAATCATACTTGTTAAAATAAATTCAATAAACAAATTTTATAAGCATTAATGCTATAAGCTGTTCACTTTTGTAAGAACAAACTAGATCTGGTTATTTTGGTGATTTTTATAGTGTATTACTGACTTTTAGAAACTTGGTTATATTGTAAAAAAAGCTTTACAGTTTTGGATTAAGTTTGTATTATTTTAGGTTAGTATTATATTTACAAAATATTTAAGATGTCACTATTCAAAATGAAATATGACAAATTATATTTTTTAAATGACATATTTATAATCTTGTATCAGATTAATTAATAATTGAAAATTTTATTACATGAAAAAAACTATGATTGAACTAAACTAAAAATTAAACAATTTAATATGAAATAGTTTGTGTAAACTACGTCCTTAAATCTAACAAAACACACACAAATCACAATAAAAAACTGTATAATGCTCACAATCAATAACTATTCAAATACACATCTTTAAAAACTGTTCACCAACACGGCCAAACTTGTACTCACAGAATATCACTTGTACCGACCCTCGAAGGCCACGCCATTAGGGTGTTTTATGACTAAGAACGGTCAGACTTTTCAAATTATTACATTCAAAAAAAGTTATAAACATAAGCACTGGCCCGCTAGAAATAATCTTGGATTAATACAAATAAGGAATGCTTATAAAATGCTGGTAAAGTACTTCGTATAGGCGGAGTGCGAAATACAAATGTGAAGTACATTATTAATACTGGCGTTGCACTTACTTTTGGTGCCAGCAATGTACCAGCGTAAAAGCAGTTTGCCGGCGTTCGGCCGTTAGTTCAATGTTTGCTGGGTAATTTTCAAAGTTTTCTTTTGTAAAATTTTTAATTTTTTTGTATATATTTCGACGGAGCCACCCCAGGCTAGTATACCATATTGAATTACCGATTGGATCAAACCAAAGTATATTGTTTTTAAATTTTTTATAGAGTAGATATCTCTAATTTTTTTAAATAAGTGTAAGCTTTTACGAATTTTACTGCATACCGCGTCAATATGGAAATTCCACCTTACATGATCGTCGAAAATGACTCCCAGGTAGTTCATCTGTTTTTTTCTTGTTATTTTAGTACTACATATACAATTTTTTGAACGGCAGTTAGAATCATGAATTGTTAAATTTTCAAAAATATTTTGTGTCTTATTGTCATATAATGTAAAAGTTAGAAAGTGTGATTTTTCCACATTTAAAAAGAGTTTATTTTCATGTAACCAGTTTGCTATTGTTTTCAAATCATAAGTGGCCGACGTTTCTATTTCAGTCCAACTGTTGGCTTTGTAAAAGAGTACCGTGTCATCTGCGTATGATAAAATTTGACAGTTTAAAGGAATTGTGAGTAAATCATTCAGGTAAATTATAAATAATAGCGGCCCCAAAATACTGCCCTGGAAAACACCACATGTAATGGAACTTTCTGTACTGTATGAATCAGATATTTTTGTTACTTGTCCTCTGTCTCGTAAATAGCTTTTTAATAGCTCAAGTGAGATTTCTCTCAGCCCGTACCTTTCCAATTTTTCTATGAGTAGATTATGATTAACGGTATCAAAGGCTTTGGCCAGATCCAGAAATATGGCCATTGATTTTTCAGAATTATCTAAACTACTGTAAATATTTTGTGTTAATTCGATTATTGCACCTTCAGTTGAGCTACCTGATCTGAAGCCGAATTGTCGTTCTGATAACAGATTGTGTTTTGCGAAAAACGATTGTATACGTTTAGCCAATAGTTTCTCAAAAACTTTACCTATATTATTAATAATAGAAATTGGTCTATAATTGTTACAATCGAATTTATTCCCTTTTTTAAAAATGGGTGTAATTACTGATTTTTTAAATGTTTTCGGGAAATATCCAACTGTGAAACATGCATTAAAAATATCACTAAGTACAGGGACAATAGAGTTTGCTAATACTTTGAAAGTTTTTATTGTTATTTTGTCTGTTCCACAAGATTTGGTGTTATTTAAACTATATATTGTTTGCAATATTTCTGATTCGTCAGTTGGATTCATGAACATTGACTTTTTATTGATTATTATTTTTTTTGCAGTGGAATTCGACTGATTTACTTTAAATTTTTCACATAATTTTTTACCCACTTCAACAAAATATTTATTAAATTGTTCAGCAATTGCAAGAGGATCTGAGATTATTTGATTATTAACTTTTAGTTTGGATATTTTATCGGATGACTTATTTTTATTTACAGATTCATTAGCGATTCTCCACAAGGTCGCTGGCTTTGGATTATTATCAAGTTTTTTTGCGTAATAATTGTTTTTGGCTAATTTTATTAACCGAGGTATTTGTTTTTTGTAAGTTTCATTGACATTGGATACATCCACATTATCTGGATCTAGTTTATGTTGTTTGTAGAGGCGATCTCTTATATTTATTGATTTAATAAGGCCATCCGTAATCCAAGGGCTTCTTTTTCTGGTTCTACTAGTGATTTTCTTCAATTTAGTACAGGAGTCAACTAAAACGTTTATTTTTGAAATAACATTAGTTAAAGCCGAGTCTATACATACGTTTTTTGTGAGCTCTTTCCAACTGGTGGAGAGCCCCTTTTCTGCCAATGCATTGTAATCGATTAGTTTTAGTGTTTTTACGTATTTTTTATCCGGAAAACGGGCGCCTGTCTCTTCACATAGAATATTTAGGCTAATTGGGTAGTGATCAGTTATTTTAGATTTTAATATTCCAGATGAAAATGTATCTTTTTTGTTACTTCGAACAAAAAAATGATCTAAACAGGATTTTGATTTTTTTGTGACTCTGGTATAATCGTTAATAAATGATATGAATCCATATTCATTCATAAAATTGAGATATTCATGTGATATAATATTATCAGTTTTTCTACAGAGAATATCGATATTAATATCTCCCGTTAATATCTCATTGTTTGTGTTACAAAATTCCGACATATAGTTACGCAAGTTTTCCAAAAATATTCGACAGTCAATTGGAGGGGGTTTATAAATTACTGTTAACCCAAATAAATCATTATTTACATTAAATTCAATCCTTAAAAATTTAAAATTATTGATAGAATGTGTACATACCTTATGTGATATATCTTTATTTATAAAAAGCACGGCACCGTCATTCTGATTTATTTGACTGCCATTGTAGTAGGTGGTGTAACCATCAAGTTGGTAATGCTCTATATTATCTATTATACGCGTTTCTGTACATGCTACAATTTGACAATCTTTTTGAATGCCCGACAGTAATACCTTTAGCTCATCTAGATTTTTATTTAGCCCTCGGATGTTAGTATGAAAAATATTTAATTTGAAGTTTTGGTTTATTTGCAGGTAATCATTATATTCGTTTAGTGTAGTACATATTTCTGTATTAATTTCTGTTTTTGCTAAATCCTGAAAATAATCTAATTCCATTAAAGTAATATAAAGTGGTATAAAATAAATATTTAGATGAGATTAAGATTGAATTCTGTTCAGGTCATTCTTATTACGAATTACAATAATCGGTGAAATATCAGTTTCTCTAACAAAAATTTTTGAATTTTTAAACCAGACATACTTAAAACTATTTGCCCGGGCACGTTCCTTGGTCATCCATAATAGTTGCTTAACTTCAGAGTTTAGATTCTCGTTAAAGTATAAGATATCTCCGATATTAATATCTTTTAAGTTTCGGTTAGTTGCCACTAACCGTTTTTGTTTAAGATAGAGGTCACGTTTGTTTCTGGAGACAAAGCTAACTATTATTGAGGGGGGTGATTTTTTCCCTGGCGGAGTAGAGAGCCGGTGGGTGACATCTATATCTTCTGATGATATGTCAATTTTCAATTCTTTGGCAATGTTCAAAACAATGTCCGTACAGTTCTCATTTTGTTTTAACGGATAGCCATGTATTTCTAAATTTTTTTTGCGCATGTATTGATCTAAGTTCATGATTTTAGAGGCGGAGTTATCAATAATTTCGTTTTTTTCAGCTAGCGTTAATTCTAAAGCTTGAATTTTTTTACTTTGCTCTTTGTTTTCATCATTTTTCATCTTTAATTTATTTAAAATATCATCGTATTAATCGGACATCATCTGGACCGAGTGTTGTAATAATTTAAATTCATTTTCAATTGAGTCAATTTTTGACATTTGGGCATCTAGTTTATTAATTAATGCTTTTATTTCCACTAATTCGGCAGAAATATGAGTTGTTTCACTTCCAGATTTGGATCTTGTAGACATGATCAGTGCTTTATTTATTATAAAGTTTCAAATAATGTATTAATTCAGTGCTGACTGCGAATAAACTTTATTGTGACGGTACGACTATATTAGAATAAAACAAGTCTATCTGTACACTGTTTTAACGAACCTGTTGCACTGTCCGGATTATATAGATAAGCGGCCGTACAGAGACAGGTACCCACTAACCAGGAGTCCAAAGGTCGTTTTTGTTACTCGTTGATAAGAGTTTGTTGTCTATTGTTTATAAATGCAACATTTTACATTAATAAAAACGGTACAATCGTATTCACCACTGAACATTCACTGATGACACTGAATTTCAATTTTTTAATACTGATAGTTTAGTTTAAATAAACAAATAACTGTCTAGCGATTTTAAACACGTCTACTTGCAATACAATTTTTTTTACAATTGATGCATGCATGATAGATTATTTTTGAAAATTTATCTATAATCATTTCAGCTTCGTCAGTTTCGGTGATATTTATGTTTCTGGTTTCCTTGGATAGTATAGGTGTCTGTATAGGTCCTAATCAGCTTCTTTCACGTTCCATTTTATTTTGGGGTTGCTGTTATTATCAGTTTCCGGATCTTCACATAGGGCTTGTTTTTTTTAAAATTTCATATGTTTTAACAGGAAAAGATAATAAAACACTCGGTTAGTTTCAAAGAATTAAGCAAGTTTATTTGATATGTATTTTGGGTTATGAAACCGTCTTCAGAAATACAATACGCATTTTCTTTGCTTTCCTTCCTGAGTTCTTTCCAATATATGTCCAATGGGATCAAACCTAATCTTCAGCTATACATGTTTTCCTTACTCTACTGGCACTTGGTCTTCCGGAAACCTTAGGATTGGATAATAAATCTATTTTCATATACGCTCTTGCAATAATGCGTCTAAAGTCTAATAACGATACGTTATCATTTACAACATTATGAAGGGCGTTGGCGTTGACAATCGCAGCGTTTGTAAAAAGAGGAAAGTACAATTTCTTGCCCCTAAATTTGGTGCGATATTTCTGAATTTTCCAGTATAATTTATCAACTTCACCCATGTACTTGTTATATTTCCGCATTTGGCCTATCCACTTGACATTCTTTCTTTTCTTTTTTAGAATATCTTTTAACTTTAGCCATGGGCTCTAGTCCTAAATAATTTAATAATATCTGATAATATTGACACAGTTATTGTCATTCCAAATCAACGCAAAAATATCATTATTTTCATTATAACGATAATCATATACTCCAAGTATTTTCTTTTTCATTATTTTATAAGATTTAAAAGGACACAATTTGTTGAAAGTGTAAAATTATGACGATTGTTTTATTTAGCGAAAATTACACTTTGCTTCACTATTTGTTCTAACAAATTTTCGTCGAAAAATTCTTCAAATATTTGAACAGGTGTTTTGTTTTTCATATTTTGAATATCACTAGATTTTAAAACAGAAACATTGCTACATTGATTTACAATGTTGGAAAAGTCAGCATCCCGCTCCTTCCAATCACTCCTTGGATGTTTAGATTTTTGATTATCTTCTAAAGCACTTGAGTGTACCTCTAGTTGACCAGGGACGTGTTGCGGAACGGTGGCTTCTAAAATATCACCATCAAGGTCTTCAAAATCTGATACTATATCAATATTATCGGGTGGCAATTCAACAGTATCAATAGTTTCTCTTTCTAAATCTTCAAAGAATCATCATTTTCGACTAATTCTTCAATATCTCGAATACAAAAATATTTTTTAGCAGCCATATTGAAATAAAAACTGAAAAAAATAATTACTCACATACAACTGGGTGATACTGTATTTTCAGAGTGGCACGTGCCAGGAACCCCATATGGATATCAATGTATTTCATAACATAACTTTCATAATAAATATTATATGTACTTACATTTTGCATCAATACCAACTTAACAGATGAATTATTACTCGTATGCACGAATTTCGTTTTAAAAGTACAAAATACGCACAAAAAGTTTATCAGAAATTACGTGAACACTCTGAAATGAATTTTGTTGTATAGGGAAATAAATCTAAGATCATAGCGCCGCGGTGGTGAATTTTGGAACGTAGGTAAAGGGTACCTGATGTTATTGTTACATAGCTGTGAAAGTGAAATTATGGGAATAAATATGTTTTACAATATTTTGTGAACCTGTTTTACTATTTTATCAACAAGTAAATTAATACAAGTGTTTATAAAACATTATTTTTGCATGACACGTCTAAAAATAATTAAAAACTATATTTTGTGCTGTAGGTTATGGTGATAAAAAAATTTATAGTGGATTATTTCAAGTTTATAGATGAAATTAAAAATTCACGCGTTGTATATGAAGGAGAGGAAGTGTAAGCAAATTTTTAACCAATGGCCCACTTTTTTTCCATTTTTTTTTTTTTTTTCTAATCCAAGCTTTACGACAATTTACAACTTCCACGATTCCAAGTTTAGTTCACAGAACATGTTTTGTTATTAATTTAATATTGTAGGTGGAAATCTGAAGGATGAATTATCGTTCCTCTTTTTCCTTGACTTGCACATAGGTACACAACAATAAGATCTATCCGTTTTATTGGACTTTGCAAAAACAAATCGACATAAACAAACTTAAATAATATGACTGATGCCAACGACTTCTATTTTGAAGTCAGTCATTAAAAGTTCACCACTTAGAATCTCTCTTATCTGGAAATGCCGATATTTTAAATAATCAACTACGAAAATGTTATCGCCTTAACCTACAACATTCACAAAATATAGTTTTGAATTATTTTTAGAGACGTGTCATGCAAAAATATGGCCTTATAAACATTTGTATTAATTTACTTGTTGATAAAATAGTAAAACAGGTTCACAAAATATTGTAAAACATATTTATTCCTATAATTTCACTTTCACAGCTATGTAACAATAACATCAGGTACCCTTTACCTACGTTCCAAAATTCAACACCGCGGCGCTACGATCTTAAATTTATTTCCCTATAGGTTAGATATTTTTGTTTAGTGCACTTGTACAGGCTGGTAAACTGTCAAACAAAAAATATATTTGAACAACATGAAATGTTTGTTTTCACTGGATATTAATTTTCTTGTATAAAATTAAATTTTTAATATTAAAAAAAATAAAATAAAACATCCGAATCCCCATTTGGGGATCATGGAAGCTAATGGGTTAATTTACGTACTAAGAGCTTTTTTTCTCATTTACTTATTAAATTAAAACAAATTTTATAACATACTTTATGATATCATCAACAAACCCGTTCCCCTTAAAAAATGTAGATGTCAATCGTTTCCGTGTTGGTATAAATCTTCCACTATAAAAATCTTTAACGAAAAAAATAAATTCCATAAAAAATGGAAATTGTATGATCAAATCTCGGACTATACTTCGTTTTCTATATTGAGACGACGTTTAAAACTTGCCATTAATAAAGATTACCAGGACTGGATCAATCTTACTGAAAATTGTATAGTTAAGGAACCAAAAAAATTGTGGTCTTTTATATCGTCCAAAAAGCAAAAATCTAATATTCCCAAAACGATAAATTATGGCAAGTGATATAAATGGAATATGTAAACTCTTCAGTAATTATTTTCAGTTTACTTTTGAACCAAGGTTGGTTATAAATAACAAAAAATACCAAGGAGAATCAACTAGAAATATAAACTTACATTCTATTAGCCAAGGTACTATTCTAAACAAGTTGAACCTTATTGACATTAATAAAGGTGGCGGTGTTGATAACATTCCAGCAATATTTGTGAAAAATTGTTCAACCACATTGTGTGAGCCATTATGCATAATATTCAACAAATCCTTGAAAGATGGCATTTTTCCCGATGTATGGAAAAAAGCCTTAATAACACCGATTCATAAAAACGGTTCTCTTAATGATGTAACGAACTACAGACCAATTTCAAAATTAAACACCTTTGCCAAATTTTTCGAAAGCATTGTGACAGACTTTCTGTCTGAAAACCTTAAACATTTAATTATACCTCAACAACATGGTTTCTGTAATCAACGCTCTACTTTAACTAATCTAGTCCCCTTTACAGAATTTATCAGCTCCACTCTTGACGTCTCTGGACAGGTTGATGTTGTGTACACCGATTTTCAAAAAGCTTTCGATAAAATTAATCAGGATTTCCTAATAGAAAAATTGATTGGAATCGGAATACATGGCAACTTGTTGAGATGGCTTACTAGCTACATCAGAAATAGATCCCAGGCTGTGGCAATAAATGGTAGCATATCAGATTTTATAACAATTACTTCCGGTGCGCCACAGGGATCTCATTTGGGCCCGCTTCTCTTTATAACTTATATAAATAACATCTACACAGCCATAAAATATTCACACTTTCTTTTATTCGCGGATGACCTGAAATTTTTTAAAAGGTTTCCTGTGTTCAGGATTGTGAAGAGCTTAATAAAGATTTAAAAGAATTTTATAAGTATTGCTCTGCAAACTACCTTCATCTTAATCTAAAAAAATGCAATAGTATCGCTTTTACTAGGAAACGGCTACCAATCAAATTTACGTATCAATTAAATAATACACCTTTGACTGAAGTAAATATTATTAAAGATCTTGGAATCTATTTTGGCAGTAAATTCAAATTTGATCACTATATTGAAAAAACAACTAAATCAGCATTCAAGCAACTTGGCTTTATCATGCGTTCTTGTAAGCATTTTACAAAGCCAAAAAGCATAGTAATATTATATAAATCCTTAGTCTGTAGTAATTTGGAATATAATTCTATAATCTGGAACCCACAATATGCCACATACATTAACAAGATTGAAAATAAGAGATGAACTAAATAAGAGATGAAATTTGTTTATAAAATTTTAAATGGTATGATTGATTCAACAGACATTCTGGGTCTTATTAATTTTAATGTACCAGCATTAAATCTGAGGCAAGTAAATAGGGGAGACCTGGGAGACTGTGGACACTTTTGTTACTTAATGTTCTAAAATCCATAAAAAAGCAAATTGAATCGTGGTTTGTATCTCATTAGTAACTTTAGCTATCAGATGTCTTTTGACCATTGACTCATTACAATATTATAATTGCAACCAAATCTATGGTATTTAAAAGACAACCGTGTAACCTGTCCATTATCTCCTTATCCCAAGGAGACAGTGGACAGAGCTTAGGGAGAAAATGGACAGCGTACATATATTCAAAAAACTTCATTTTTCTACAAAAATGACAATACAATTATCCTCGTGGTAACTGACACTGGTAACCTGAACACATTTCCTACAAATATACTTTTAAAAAAATTATTACAAGCTGTACTCTGACAAGTCAATATTAAAATATACCATCCCTTCAAACCTGGGCCTACTATCATTAATTGGCTTTGGTAGTACCGCCACAACATCTCCTCGAGTTTCTAGTAGAGTATTCATGTGCCAAACGCCTCAATAATTTAGGTGTCAGGCCATAAAACATTGCTGCAGATTTAAGTAAATATTCTTCCAAGGCTGTCTCCATTTCAGATGTGAGGATTTGGCTTTTACAAAAGTTTGGTTTGAATTCCATATTGTCAATTCCGACATCTTTTGTTTTTCTTACATAGATAGCAAGTCTGTTTTTTTTTACTTCGTGACACACAGCACTTCTCCTGATGCTTAGGTTATTACATATAACATCTTTGACGGCTCGTTCCATAGCCGCTGGATCGAAATCCCTCTCACTTTTTTGTTAGTAAATGTTTGGCATTTTGAAATTCTTAAATTTGGAAAATAAAATAAATTAAGAGTCTGCTTAAGAGACATTGGACCGTCCATTCTCTCCTGTCCATTGTCTCCTCAGTATGTACACATACAATTTCAGCAACAAATAAACAAAGATGGTGATATTAAAGTTGTTTTTATCCTACAACCTCAAATTATAAACATCTAAAAAGTACCTGACAAAATATGAGTTGAAATAAAACATTTATTGTTAAAATATATCTTACGATAGGTACATATAAGATTACATGATACTTAACAAAAATGAATAATATGATTTCAGATTTTTTCAGGTTGTTGTAGAACCGGCTGATGCACTTATCACAATTGAATGACTACTGAACGACTTACGAAACCACTAGAAATAACGTGTTGTTTATGTGGTTGGAGATATGGACTTGTCCATTCTCTCCTCGTATCCAATGTCTCCCAGGTCTCCCCTACCTTTTTCCTCGATTATATAGAAATATGTTCATTACAGGCGTGTTAGTGATTAGTAAATGTAGTACGTTCCCCACTCCTTTATATTACACACCGCTGATCTGTTACGTAATGAGCTCATTACGTAACAGGTTCAATCAAAATGGCCGATCGTTGCTAGGCAACATAATAAATAAAAAATAGTTTTGAAAATTAAAACAGTTCAAATATGGAAGTTGAAAGTGATTCCGATAATTTAGAATTAACTCCACCTAATATCATAGAGGCAGCAAAAGTTACCTCAATAAATTTACTACCTGAGAAATCTAGAGAAAGATATAAAACTATTTATAAATAATAATAATCATAATAATAATAATCCTTTATTTAACTTCAATATTTACAAGTTAAGTCATCGAAAAAGAGAATATACATGCTATATCAATTTACATTAAATTTTGAAATTTATATATATTTCATATCATGATTTAGAAATTCGTTGACAGAATAATATGGATTGCTCTGGAAAATTTGTTTTAATTTATGTTTAAACTGTTTTATTTCTAACTGTCTATATGATAAGGGAATCTTGTTGTATATGTTGTAACCTGCATTTACTCTATCAGATATTATCAGTCTGGATGTGGGTCTTGTTAAGTTGTGTTTCGAATGGATGTTGTAGCTATGACAGTCTTGACGGGTCGTATGGTTGCAGATATTTTTCTTGATTTCAAGAGCTTGTAAGAAGATGAATTGTGAGTGCAACGTTAGAATTTTCATATTTAGAAAAATAGGCTTGCAGGAAGTTGTCTGTGGTGCAGCAACAATCGCTCGAACAGCTTTCTTTTGCAAGCGAAATATGTTTTCTGCTTGCGGTGAATTTCCCCATACGATTAAACCATATGTCATTATCGAGTGAAATAACGAATAAAATATACCGTTAAGGCCAGATCTTCATTAGATATCATTCTTACTCGTCGTATTGCGTATATGGCACTATTTAGTTTCGCACTTATCTTGTAAATGTGGGTATGCCATGTCAATCCCGAGTCCAAGCTTAAACCCAAGAAAACACCTGTGTCATCCTGCAAATTTCTTCTGTTCGACGTAAATGTTATTGATTTAGTTTTTTGGTTATTCAGAACTAATTCGTTCGCTTCGAACCATAATTTAGCCTCCATGTTGGCTACATCAGCTTTTCTTTTCAGTATACAAGCATTGTTGTCGTGAGTTATCAAGGTGGTATCATCAGCGTAAAGTATGCAGTCGCACGTAAGATTTCTTGGCAAATCATTTATGAAAATGATGAAGAGTAGTGGACCAAGAATGCTACCTTGTGGGACACCACATTTAACAATTTGCGATTCACTCCATTCGGAATTGTGATCAATTATTTGCCTACGATTTTCTAGGTATGAAGCCATTAGCTGATGGGCGGTACCTCTAATTCCATAGTACTCTATTTTTTCCAAAATTAGTTCATGTGATATCCGATCGAAGGCCTTACTAAGATCGCATAGTTGAACTAAGCATTCTTCGTGGTTGTCAAGTGCAGCACAAATTTGTTTAACTAAGGCTATGATGGCATCGGTTGTACTTTTCTTGGGACGAAATCCAAATTGCTGCTCCAAAAAATAAGAGTGCTTGTCAAAAAAAGACGTTAGTTGTAAAGACATTACACGTTCTAAAATTTTGGAAAATACAGGGAGTATTGAGACTGGTCTGTAGTTGTCAGGTAGACTTGGATCACACTTTTTGTATATGGGCCGGACTCTGGCTATCTTCATTTTTTCTGGAAAAACCCCTTGTTCTAGACAATGATTGACGATGTGGCACAATGGATCTGCTATTTCAGAATCTATGTATTTCACCAGCTTACAGTCAAGATCGAAGATATCTTTACTTATTTTAGGTTTCATGTCCCTTATGATAGTCTTAATGTCATTAGGCACTACTGGATGAAAGAATACTGTTGAACCGTTTACTGAAACATTCCTTAGCATTGGAAGAAGATTTTTGAGACTGGTTATCATTTTATTTGATATATTATTGAAGAATTGCTGAAAGTCGGTGGCAGATGGAGAATTAGAGTGTTTTTCTTTTTTCTTTCTTGATGTTTCGCTGTTGACAACATGCCATATCGCTTTTTGAGTATTTGCTGCTGAGTTGATGAAATTGATATTTCAACATGATCTTTCCTGTCTTAAATGATCAAGATACCTTTTCTTAAAGTTGATATATTTATTCTTATATATCTGATTACCAGATTGACTATAGGCATCATGAAGCAAACCTAAAATTTCCTTCATTTTCTTTGTGCTGTCAGATATGTGTATTTTATGTGGTTTATAAAATTTGGCACAAAGTGGAAAACATTTCTCATGATTTTTTAAAATAACGTTTAAGAATTTATCAAATTTTTCGTTAGGGTCTATTGCACAATAAACATTCTCCCAGCTTTCATTTTGAAGAGTCATACGAAATTTTTGTTTATTTTCCTCTGAATAATTTCTTTGTATGACCGATTTTACCTCATTATTATCATTTGAATTTACACATATTATTTGGGCGTCGTGGTCAGATACAAGTGCTTTAAAGACATTTGCGTTATATCTTACAATATTCGTAAATATGTTATCTATGCAGCGTTTCTGTCTTGTTGGCTTATGTATTGTACGCATTAAGCCATAGTTAAGAAAGATATTTATAACTTCTTGACTTTCATTGTTGTTGGTAAGGAAGTCCACGTTAAAATCTCCAGAAATAATAATATTGGTTTTGCTATTAAAATTGGTGAAAATATAAAGTAAAGCTTCTTCCATCACTGATAATGATGCCCATAAATTAGATCTGGGTGATCTATACATGACTATAATTAACAAATTTAAAGCCGGCATATAGTTCCCAGTCAATTCGCAAACAATATCAACTGATAATAAGTTCAAAAATTCAATAGGAAAATGTTTTATCCTATTTTTAGCATATATGCATACCCCTCCATTTTTATGTTCTTTTCTTATGTAACAGTTGATCATAGAATAATTAGTTATTGTAAATAGATTTTTATTACTTTCATTTAGCCAGTGTTCGGTCAAACATATTATATCTAAATCCATATCATTTGCTAAAAGTTCCACAGCTTCGATTTTATTGGTAACACACTGTATATTAAAATTCATAACTTTTAGGCAGTTTCTGTTCTTGATTCTAAAAAATCTCTACTTTGTATAATATTTTCTTTTTCTATATTGAAGTTGTAACGCCTATATGCGACTCCTTTTGGCCAAAACGTAGGACTATACAATTCATCTTTTTTATCAAATGGGGCGCTAATTTTGAAATTTTTTGTTAATAATTTATTAGCCGCCGCACTGACTTCTGTAACAGAAAATTCTGTTTTCGGTAGATTGGTTTTCGTTATCATATAATTCATTATATTTTCTTCACAAACAGTCATTTGTACCCGTGAAATATATAGCCATATTTTTTTTCCGACTCCCGTAAAGGAATTATTTTGTTCATTATCTGCTGTTCCGTATAGCTTATTAGCACGCTTTTTGCGTTTATGTTGAACAATTTTATAATCATTTTCTGATTGTTTATTATTTAATTCAGCATTTGATTGTATTTTTATCGTATTTTCAATATTTAATGCACTTGGTGACATCTCCTTATTAATAGCAGAACTTGCAGTACTTGGTTTATTTTGGTTCATTTTAGTTTGATTTTGGCTCGTAGATTTTTTTCTTAATTTACTTGCATAGTCTTGTACATGTTTATCGACAATAACATCATTATTAACTTCCAGACACTGACCATTAGATGTCGCTTGGCGGGGTAAATTTTTTACGTGAGGTATTTCTTTGTTGTTAATCTTTAAGGTTAATTTTTCAATTACCTTATTTTGGTTAGTAATTTCCTTTTTCATGCTTGTTAGTTCTCCCATGATGATATTATATGATTTAAAACATATTTCAAACTTACTGTGGAACATGTCTTCAAGTTTATTTTGAACTTCAATGCAACTATCACAGAACCATTTTATGTTTTTATATTTCTCAATCATCCGCAGTTCTGCAGGTTTAAACTGTGAGCACGATTGATGTACTATCTTTTCGCACCCATTACTGCACTTTAATATTTTATCATCAGTAGATATTATTTCAAAACATATATAACAATCGCTGCTACTATTTACATCGTCCGCCATCTTGACGGTAAATGGTTCATGGATTGGCGAAAGGAGAACAAGACAGTGTCTCTCTCTGAAAATGTCTTAATGGCTTATTTTGGGGAATTATCAAATAAATTTAAACCAACAACATTATGGTCACAGTACTCTATGTTAAGAACGACTCTCAATATTTACAACAATGTGGATATAGACAAATATCCAAAATTAAAAGCATTTCTTAAAAGACAATCGGACGGATACCAACCAAGAAAATCTAAAACTTTTACATCGAGTCAAATCGACAAATTCATTAAAGAAGCACCTGACAGCGAGTACCTCCTAACAAAGGTATGTTAATTATTTTTCAAGAGTTTGGTGTCAAAGATGAGTCAAAATGATCTCGGTGTTCACAACACGTAAAGCTCTCGAACATTACCTGATTTAAGTTATCCCGTAAGTCATTAATTGGAGAGTTATAACTTTTTGATATAATATAATATCTGTAGACTTAAAAATCAAATTTATCTCTAGACACTAAACACTCAGTATTTAAAGACAAACTATATATCTATTTATTTCTATTCTTGTATAGGTTGCATTGACAATGGGTATTATAGGTGCTTGTCGAAAGCACGAACTATATCAGTTAACAACATCTAATATAGAAGTTTTGGGCTCTACTGTTATAATTACATTACCCAATACAAAAACAAAAAGACCCCGAAAATTCACAATATCAGGAAATTTTTATGATATTTAAAAAAAATATACGGATCTTCGCCCACTCAATGTTAAATACTATTTTTTTCTGAACTATCAGAAAGGAAAATGTACAGTCCAGAGAGTGGGTATCAATAAATTGGGAAGAATGGGAAAAGAAATTGCAATATTCTTGAAAATTCTAAATCCAGAATTATATACCGGTCACTGTTTCCGCAGATCTTCAGCGACAATCCTAATTGATACGGGTGAAGACATAACATCGTTGAAAAGACATGGTGGTTGGAAATCGACAACAGTGGCAGAGGGATATATCGATGAATCGATAGAAAACAAATTTCATGTTGCCAATAAAATTTTAAACTCTATAAATTCAAATAGCATCGCATCAACTTCCAAAGTGGATGAAAATCAAATAATTAATTCTAAAGTAGTAGAAAATCAAAATAATGTAACATTAACTGAAACTTTTACTAGTAATAATTCTCCAAGAATAGTTTTAAATAATTGTACTAATGTAGTGTTTAATATTCAGCATAAATAAAGTACGCAAATTTATATGTATTTTAATAACAAAACAAGTTATAAGTTGCAGCCATTATAGGTTAAACAGCAATGGCCGACCGTTGCTAGGCAACGTAATAAATAAGTTGAAAGCTGATGTAAAATTATTATTCGTTTTTAAAGAGAACTGAGTAAAAATTAAATAATTAATAAAGTTATAGTCGTGGAAAAAGTATAGTATGAAACTTGCATGGAATAGTCATTTCTCACTCGCCTGCGGCTCGTGGCGCAACTTTCATACTCGTGTGAAATGACCATCATTCCATGCTCGTTACATAATATACTATTTATACACCCAACTCTCAAACCAACATTCGACAAAATTCACCTCTGAATAGAATAATGTTCACTTTCAATTCTTGTTTTAACAACAGCGACATATTTTTCTTATCGTTTTTTTATCGTTTTTTGCATTCAAAAAACAAATCGATTCTTATTTAACGACTAGAGTTTTTTCCATACGTTAACTAATACTAAACTGATATTTATTTAAAACTGTTACTCATATTATTTTCTTTCTTTTTGTAAAATACAGTTAAAATATTTTTTATATTGTATCAATGTAATATTTTATGCACAATTTTTGTTATTTTGTATTCTGTGGCGGTCTGTAGGAACTTCGTTCTGTTTGACCACCCAAAAATAAATAAATAAATAAAATAAATACCTACAAAAACCTGAAATGTGTAAAAATGCATACTTCACATCAATTTTTAAGGTTTTGTAGTTATGACCAAAAAACCCTTATACTGTCATTTTGTCGTCTGTCTGTCTGTCTGTCTGTCTGTTTGGTAAAAATTGTAGCCAAACGGCTAAACCTAGAGAGTTGAAATTTGGCATGCTTATACAACTCTTTGACCCGCACATAGGAAAAATACTAAAACATCTAAAAAACATATCCCCCTAAAAATATAAACAAATATATGCTCATCGAAAAAAAAAAAAAATTTAAATTCTGAGAAGGGTATCAAATGAAAGCCCTTAGTACGTGGATCAACGATCAAAATTTTATTTTTGCAAAATAAATTATTTTGACGCGATTTTTACCAAAATTATGCAAAAAAAAGATTGTCCCACACCCTGTAGCCCAGATGGTTTAAACTAAAATTCTGAAAAAATTCTAAGTAATGTACATTTGTGTGAACCGGAATAGTACAACAGGAATTTTTGATCAGATTACGTTTTTGGAAAAAAACGCATTTTTTGTGATTTTTTGCTAATAATGTACACAAGTTATAGCTTTGTAACACGCTACACTGGAACGTGTATGCTGGTGTAGTGGTTTAGTCGCTGGCGATACACCCACGTAACTCGATCCGAAAGGGATCGAACCATGCGAGAAGAGACAATATTATTTTTTGTTTTTTTTTTTTTTGTTTTTATATTGTTTAAATTATTTTTTCAAAATTCTAGTTATATTTTGGCAAATGTTGCATTTAATTTTGAAATGCGTAAATTTAATAACCAGTGGAAATTGTTTAAATTATAATTTAATTATGTTTCAATGTACACGAAATCAGAAGGGCGGAACTTATAACAACCAATTGAAGCCATAGGCGCAATTTTTAAAATTCTTAATGAAACTTGCTATATAAAAAAAAAATACTGCACATATTTAGAAACCTAAATAATAGTATTAGGCATGCGAATTAAAATTAGCAAAAAAAATATTTTAATATAAAATTTGTTTTGGCATCCCAAATAATCATTATGCACTTACTAAATACCTGCGAAACCCTGAAATGTGTGAAAATTCATACTTCACATCAATTTTTTCTTTTGTTTCCAGCGACTAAGACTACGTGTATGAGCAGCAGTATATTACTTAACAGATGTCGCGTATGTGTGTGCACGGCTAGCGGCGAAGGATGGTACTGTGTCTACACTGGTGCATGTTCCGACAACCCATTACCCTCTAACCGACGATCTAATTCGTTCCGAAGAGGTGGTATGCATATTGTGTCTACTGTCCCCACTTCCGCTACTTCAGAACCTACTGTGAATACATCAACAACAAATTCAACTCCAGTGACTAGAACAACACAAAATACGACTACAACCACAATAAATGCGAGCGGGAACGTAAATACAAGTTCGACCCTCTCACAAAATTCACAAATGACAACAGAATATGATAACAGAGTACTTGAAACATTTTCAGCTGTTACACCTACAGAACCAGAAATTAGTTCACCTGAGATTAAACAACCGGAAGTTTTCACACCAGAAAATGAAAAAGATGTAACCACAGAAAAGGTAACTAAAGAAAATTTACGTGAAGAACCATCAGTTATAGGTTCTGCAGAACCTGAAAATGTAACAAGTGAAACTGAAGAACCAGAAATTAGTTCACCTGAGATTAAACAACCGGAAGTTTTCACACCAGAAAATGAAAAAGATGTAACCACAGAAAAGGTAACTAAAGAAAATTTACCTGAAGAACCATCAGTTATAGGTTCTGCAGAACCTGAAAATGTAACAAGTGAAACTGAATAACTAGAAATTAGTTCACCTGAGATTAAACAACCGGAAGTTTTCACACCAGAAAATGAAAAAGATGTAACCACAGAAAAGGTAACTAAAGAAAATTTACCTGAAGAACCATCAGTTACAGGTTCTGCAGAACCTGAAAATGTAACAAGTGAAACTGAAGAACCAGAAATTAGTTCACCTGAGATTAAACAACCGGAAGTTTTCACACCAGAAAATGAAAAAGATGTAACCACAGAAAAGGTAACTAAAGAAAATTTACCTGAAGAACCATCAGTTATAGGTTCTGCAGAACCTGAAAATGTAACAAGTGAAACTGAAGAACCAGAAATTAGTTCACCTGAGATTAAACAACCGGAAGTTTTCACACCAGAAAATGAAAAAGATGTAACCACAGAAAAGGTAACTAAAGAAAATTTACCTGAAGAACCATCAGTTATAGGTTCTGCAGAACCTGAAAATGTAACAAGTGAAACTGAAGAACCAGAAATTAGTTCACCTGAGATTAAACAACCGGAAGTTTTCACACCAGAAAATGAAAAAGATGTAACCACAGAAAAGGTAACTAAAGAAAATTTACCTGAAGAACCATCAGTTATAGGTTCTGCAGAACCTGAAAATGTAACAAGTGAAACTGAATAACTAGAAATTAGTTCACCTGAGATTAAACAACCGGAAGTTTTCACACCAGAAAATGAAAAAGATGTAACCACAGAAAAGGTAACTAAAGAAAATTTACCTGAAGAACCATCAGTTACAGGTTCTGCAGAACCTGAAAATGTAACAAGTGAAACTGAAGAACCAGAAATTAGTTCACCTGAGATTAAACAACCGGAAGTTTTCACACCAGAAAATGAAAAAGATGTAACCACAGAAAAGGTAACTAAAGAAAATTTACCTGAAGAACCATCAGTTATAGGTTCTGCAGAACCTGAAAATGTAACAAGTGAAACTGAAGAACCAGAAAGTAAAAAACCTAAAACTGTAGAACCTGAAATTGTAACACATGAAACTAAAGAACCTGACATATATTCACCTCCAGTAAAACAACCACAGGTTAAAGAACCTGAAATTCTAGAACCAGAAGTTATAACTCCGGAAACTAATGAAGCCGACATTAATAAAACTCCAGTAGAAGAACCACAGGTTAAAGAACCTGATATTGCAGAACCAGAAGTTATAACTCCGGAAACTAATGAACCCGATATTAATAAAACTCCAGTAGAAGAAACAGAAACAACAAATGAATTTGAAGAACCAGAAAATTTTATACCTCCAGTAGAAGTACCATACATTTTTACAAATACAGGTGAAGACCAAAGTTTTGAACCTGAATTTGTGTTATGCCAATTTTGTAATAATTCGTCTTAATTTTATTCAGATACGTAACGAGTACTATGACGAGTAAAAACCAGTGGCTATGGGATACCTCCGCTAGACTTGCCCTCCCATACAAAAATAAATAAATAAATAAATAAATCTTCAAAAATACATCAAATTATGTTTTGTACAAATTTTTGTCCACGGTTTACTAGCTACGAATTTTTTTAACATTTAGAGTTTAATAACTTCCGTTTCCAGTTTCGCATCTTCATAAAAAACAATAAGGTTCTTCCCAAATATTAGGAGAATTTTTTAGAACCGGAACGTACTCTCTAAGTTAAACCGTTCTTGAGTTATCGTTTACACACACACACAGACATATGGACGGCACTTCAAAAATAGGTTTTTTGGATTCCCTGAACCATGAAACGTGGTCATCAGTCAAAATCTAGACATCGAAAATTTTCGCGATTACAATACTTGTCCCTTATATATTAAGGTCGGACAAGTAAAAAAATCAGCTGTGGCCACCACAAGACCGACCGCCATCATAAAGTACTTATATAAATTACATTCTAGCAGAAGAGTAGAAATAACTTGACCGTATATTTTCTAACAGAGATATAGTATTATTTATCATGATCATGGAAACTTTACATATAAATATGAAAAAATTTTGAAATATTTCGAAAAATTTTACAAAAATTATTCGCAATTTTTCGTTTTATCAAAAAACGTCTCATATTAAAGTTAATAATTATTGATTTTATAGCAACTTTTGTTCAATAAATTTTTTCGAAATATTTTTCTGTTGTGAAATATTCACAAAAATCTTAAAGTCGACACGAGTAAACTCCCATTTCTAGTCAACCGATTTTTACCAAAAGTTGATCAACTCGTGCCATTGATGGCAGAAGCTTAAATATGAAGTTGCATAAAAATCCTTTCAGCCGAATTTGCTCTGCACGTGTACGCAGACAGACAGACAGACCGACAGACATCATGTTAAAAATAGTCAAAACGTTATGTAGGGACCTCAATTCGTGGAGATCCATCGAAATCTCGAAATGTCAAAATCAATATGATCAAAATACCTCCCTTATATATGTTGGCGGTCGGTAAAAATAAATTTTAAAAAAATTAAAAAATAAATAAATAAAATATGTTTAGGTAAATCTTTAAAAATACTTCTAATTATGTTCTATACAAATTTTTGTTCAAGGTTTACTAGTTACGAATGTTTTTAAATTTTAAATTTGAATAACTTCCGTTTCCGGCTTCAGATCTTCATAAAAAAAAACAATAGGGTTCTTCCCAATTGATAGTAGATTTTTTTAGAACCAGAATGAACTCTCTAACTTGAACCGTTCTTGAGTTATCGTGTATGCACACAGACACACACACAGACACACACACAGACACAGACACACACAATCACATACATGCACAGACACACACACTTATGGACGGCACTAGGTTTTTTGGATTCCCTGGACCTTGAAACGTGGTCATCAGTCAAAATCTCGACATCGAATTTTTTTGCGATTACAATACTTGCCCCTTATATATTAAGGTCAGTCAAGTAAAAACTGCGCCATAAGTAAAAGTGAAAAAAAATGTATGAGGATCATCTTTGAATATTTTAGAAATTTAAAATAATTTTAATACATTTTAATTGAAATCAATATACATTTAAATTATTGCACAAGTTTTATTTTTCATATTATAAACAATTAAGGAACAATTTTTGCCAACCGCTATACTCGTTTGCTCAATATTGCTTTTAATGTTAACGAATGAAATAGTTACTGTTTCTAACAAGATGCTAGTTATTTCGCGGTAACCTTCAGACAATTACGTAACCTTATCATAACAAATCAATCGTGTTTGTAGATTACAGCAAAAACTCAAAGTCAGAACATGCGCGTAGTTATTTTCGTTGAATTTAATTAATAAACTGTTCTCCCACTTAAATTTACTACACTGTAATTGCAATCTTATCAGTCAACCAAATTTAACATTCCCGGTGACAAGAATATCTAACACGTCTCAAATCGGACATGCGGATGAATCTGTTCATGAATTTAATGTTTTAATTGTTGGTACCTTATTAGAAATTTCATCAGCGAACAAAGCTAACGTATATTTAAAATAATTAAACAGATAAACCGGTAACAGATCTAAACCAGCAATAAGAAACAATTGTTAAAAATTTTGGTCGCCTTCTGTTTGGCGCCTCATAAGATTGATGCCTATAGCTCGGACCACGTTCGTCATAGTCTCGGTATATCTCTGTATTTATTAGTTCAATATTTTACCTGATGTTATTCCTGGGTTCCTGTATTCAGGCTCTTAATACTCTGTGATGACTTCATGATAATCTGAAACATTAATTTCAGCCTGAACTTGAAACTTAAGAACCAGAAGGTCCTGAACATGGAATTCTTGAACCTTCAGGTAAAATACTGAACTAATAAAATTAAGGGCCGCTTTCAAAATCGTTGGATAAAGCTCGGATAATGCTATTCTCGGTATAAAGTCAAAAAATCGCTTTTACATTGTTAGAATAAAACTCGGACAGGATAAACATCGGAATAAACACCAGAATATCTTATCCGGTCAACGACACTTCAGATAAAGGGCAGTATAAGTTATTCCCTTGCTCTGATTGGTGAATCACTATTTGTTACCCAGCAACAGTAAACAAATTAAATTGACATATGATAAATGTCCCATTATAACAATTTATTTGTATTTTTATTACAGTTATATAATTGTGGTTGCAGAAGCGTAGTGGTTAGCTCACTTGCTTTGAAAGTGTGGAATCATGAGATCAATCAAGTATGGAAAAAATGATAAAAAAACTTGACTGTTGCAACCATAGGCTCAGATCCTTTACAATAAGTGCCTGTATCTCTCTAATTTTCGGAAATATGGGCTATGCTTCACAGCCACGTAAAACCTGTGGTCTCGGCTACTGTAAAAAGTAATCGTTAGGTCATGTCAGAGGACGCTAGTTACGACCTGAAAATCTCTAAAACCTAGACATTGCTATACGAAATAATAATAGTACAGTAATCTCTCGTTATCCATGTATTTGTTCAGCAGATTTGATTACACACAATTGTGAAATAATAATATTTATTTTTTATTTTATTTATTTTTTAATAGTGTAGCAATGAACAGCAACAGCCGATCGCCGCTGGAGTATGCTCCTAGCACTTTAAGCGCTTCGAATCTAACTGGCTAGTAGCACCCCTTCTACACTATGTACACATAATGCCTGTTTTTGTATATGTCTATATGCAGTGTTGAGCTGCAGCCGGGTCAAATGAACCGGTTGTTATTTATTTACATATTTTTCAAAATGCGAACTGTTAATGTTGATATACAGTTAAAAAATACTCCTGTTATAAACCAGTACCAGTGACATTTTCCTCCTGAGAGAACTGGTTGTTACGATTTTGGCAGTCCACCACTGTACATAATATGTATACACTTAATATTATTACTCGCGCTTTTTTGTCCACAGTATTTTAGTGGAACGTAAGCTCCGCGGTGACAAGGGATTACAGTATATAAATATGAATCACAATCAATGCCACCGCATGCGGTTGTACATAGACCGCACCGCACACGAGCGGCTTATCAAAGAGACGGCATTTGGTATGGATTCTAATAGAATAGTACTAGTAGAGGGTGATCTTATGAATATTTATACATGGGCGGTATTTGGGCTTGATTCTATTAGAGGGCGGTTTTATGACTATTTTCTCACGAGAGGCTGACACTGAAGCGTCGGATATACCACAGTATAAGAATTATCTGAGTCGAATATTTCGACATCTCCCAATATTTCCCCAAACATGCTTAAAGATGTTGTTTAGAGTAACGCCAATTTAAAATATGATTTTTCTAATATGTCAGTTCATGTGTAAAACTATACCAACATTTACGATAAAACCATGGATAACTATCCGAGAATAAAATATGTATTGTAAAAGCGAACGTTGAAATAAACATCGAAATAAACTTATACCTCCAATAGGGTTCCCCGACATTTGAACAAACGACAGATTAACATGCGACAGATGAACGTAGACACATTTTAACACACGATAAATGAACACTGTGATATATATGATCATAGGGACAGATGAACATAAGGCAATTGAACACACGACATTTGATCTCTTATTTCATTTTTGTTTATATTTTTTATTTATCCTGGCATATAAGTTCAGCGGTATTCATAGGTAAAAAAATCAATAAAATAATGAAAATTGTTTACATATACACCACATAGAAAAATTACAAACAATGTTATAATAGATAATCAGATAGCTAAGTATTTTTAATATTTAAATATTAAAAATAAAAATGAAATGTGAGATCAAATGTCGTGTTTTCAATTGACTTATGTTCATCTGTCGCTATGATAATATGTCACAGTGTTCATTTGTCGTGTGTTAACATGTGTCTATGTTCATCTGTCGCATGTTAATCTGTCCATGTTAAAGTGTCGCATGTTAATCTGTCGTATGTTCACATGTCGGGACACCATCCGATAGTTATACGGCTACTTATCCGATGTTTGTAAAAGCGGCCTTAAGATGGTTTATTACAAAATGCTCATAACACAAATTTTACTCTATTTTTAGTTTGGTATATAGTAGTTGTTCGTTTTAGTGAAAAGTGACCATTACTTGTGGCAGAGCTCTGATCGAAGGAAATATGATTGATGACAATAATACTTAGCCGTCATTTTGCACATAGCACACAGATTAATTTAAACACACTGAGCCAAGCTCATAATCTTTTACTAAATGTTAGTAGCACAACTAGCGAATGCAACTAAACAGTACTAAACATCTGCTGCTCATAATACGAGATTAGTGTTAATAGAGCCTAATATTTATTAGTGAAATTAAAGTTAGTAGTGATTATTTAGTAGCACTTGAGGGTTATATTATCGCTGATATTAAGCAATTCAACCTCAAAATTTGAACCAATATTAGGTAGTATAATATGGGCCTAACAGAAAATGGAGATATGAGTGAAATGCGCGAATTAAGGGATCGTTACTTGCCTCGGAAAAAATATTCAACTAGAAAACACCCATTGGTTATATTGAATGACAGAATTAAAAATAGAGAGTGCCAGTTTTTTGAGCCTAGCCGTGGGGATCTCGTGAACCGTAAGAGATACGAAGTCGGTTAAACTGGGGCAAAGTTGCCGCATTAGTTGGCTGCTTTAACGATGTATTTGGTTTTCCGAAAAAATGTACAGGTCACTAGATACGTGCAAAAAACTAATTTTGGTCGATTTACTTTTTGGCTTATAACTTTTTTGTTTCAATTCATACAAGTTTTTACTCTGCACGTTCTACAGGCACTTTTTTACTAAGAATTCACAGCCGTCCTCAAATTTTTTATAGCTCATATCATTTTCGAGAAAGTCATACTAACTTTCAATTTTCAGATGGGGCTCAAAATGGTCTTTAAATGCATTGAATTTATATATCAGAAAACAAAAAAATTGCAGTTATTGATTGTGGTTGTAATTGTTGCAATTTGGAGCAAACAACATCTGAAACAAAATATTAATGATTACTTAGTTTTAATTAAATAAATACTAAAAATATTTCGATTTTCATAATATTTAAAAACGTATCGTATATATATCTTCGAATCCTTATTTACGAAGGCATACTGAAACCTAATGTCTCCATGGTCATAACTTTTATAATGACGGGCCAGACCGTGTCAAAAGTGGTTTGCCATTTACCTTAAGTATCTGTACATAAGTCCTCCTAGCGGAGATTCTCAGCAACATCGCGTTTGCGCATGACAGTTCTAAACATGGCGGCCAGCATGGATGTGCGGTTAAAATAACGAACCGTCATTGAATTTCTTACTGCGGAGGGTGTAGCGCCCATTGATATCCATCGAAGGTTAAGTGCCGTCTACCGTGAGGCGTGTGTTGATGTGAGTACTGTTAGGAGGTGGGTAAGGAATGTGAAAGACGCAAGTCCTGCTGAAACGGATGTCCATGATCGGGCACGCAGTGGCCAACCAGTATCTGCAGGTGGCTCTCGTGGATGAACTGGTTCGTGAGAATCGACGGTGTAAACAAACTGACATAGCCAACAGGCTGGGTATTTCACAAGAAAGAGTACATCACATTATCTGCAATGTGCTGCAGTACAGTAGAGTATGCGCGCGTTGGGTGCCCCGAATGCGTTCTACCTCATCCACCTTATAGCCCAGATCTTGCGCCTTCTTTTTTTCTTTTTCCTCTTTCCAAAGCTTAAGGAACATCTCAAGGGCAAGCGTTTCTCTTCGGATGTTGAGGTGATAGCGGAGGTGCGGAAATGGTGCCGTAGGAAGTCTTCAGACTTTTTCCGTGACGGACTTGAAAAACTCGTACCACGTTGGCGTAAATGTATTACTGTCAATGGCGATTATGTGGAAAAGTGAATATATCAGTGCGTAGAGGACAGTTTATACTATTATTTCACATTTATATGTAAACCATATATCAATTACTTTTTACTTTTTACTATCAATTACAAAACCATATATCAGTCTTAGTTTGTCTTTCAAACAAGAAACAACTACATTTATACATAAGTGTACAAGTGTGTTCTGTGCTACAAGGGCAGATTTTTCTGTCCTTGTTACAATAATGGAAGAAGCAGATGAGATGGATGTGGCAAGTGGAAGTGCGGATTCAAAAAATCCATTTAAAAATGCTGCTAGTGGCGTATACCCTGGTAATCTAAATCCAGCGAAAAAGCTAAAACCTGATCCTAAACTGGTGGAGCTAAGTCAAACAAAAAATTCATTTGACTTGCTATCAAACTATGAAAACTTACCAGAAGAAGAAATAATGAATATAGTGCAAAAAAGGGAACCTAAAATACCTCCTGTAGTTATTTATGCGAATCTTACTTCACGAATTATAAAAAATTTAAAAGACCAAACAAAAGGTGAAATTAAGGTGAAATATCGAGGAAATAGAAATAACATTCTCACAAATAACATGAGTGATTATAATCTAGTTCTTCGATTCGCGAAAGAAGCAAATGTCGAACACTACACGCACACACCGAGAGAACAACAGGAACTCAAGATGGTTCTGAAAAATATTTCTCCATACATTGAAGAGCATGAAATAGCTGATGAACTTGCGGTCCAAAATCTGAATATCGTAAAGGTCAAACAAATGATTCAAAAAATCAATAATAAAGAAGTAAAGCTACCAATTTTTACTGTTACCTTTGTACCCGGTACAAGAAAGCAAGAAGTGTTTAGTGTAAAATATTTGTGTTGCAATGTCATTAAATGGGAAAGCTACAAAAACACAAACACCATAATTCAGTGTTATAAGTGCCAAGGTTTTAACCATCTGTCCAAAAACTGTTTCAAGAAACCTAAATGCATGAGGTGTTCGCAAGCCCATTACAGCAGTGAATGTAAAATATATCCTAGTGAGCAAACTAAATTAAAATGTGCAAACTGTAATGGAAATCATACAGCGAATGATAAATCTTGTGAAATATACAATAAAGTGAGCCAAATGAGATCAACCAGACCAGCTTCTAAACATAATGTTTCTACGCCCCAAATAAACAGCAGAAACTACCCTCCATTAAGAAACCCTGCACCCCCGCTACAGAATATCGTACAACCATCTACATCATATAGTGATAAGGTTAAAACAAATAAGTCTCCAACAAATGACGGTAATGTACAAACAAATTTTTCTGATATTTTTTCTGAAATTAAAAACTTGTTTTCTGGAATAAATATTTCTAAAGTAAAACAAATTGCAAGTAGCGTATTTATTAAAATAAAGCATACACGTGGCACATTCGAAAAAGTATGTCTCATTGTTGAAGGCTTATTTGAACTATTTAATAATGAATAATTTAAATAAAAGTGTAAATGCAATCACTTGGAATGCAAATTCAATCAAAAATAAATGTTTAGAACTTTCTCAAACAATAGTAGATCTTAAGTTAGATATCATTGGTATTTGCGAAACTCGCATTGACAGTACATACAAACTAAAGGTGCACGGTTTTAACGTATACAGACAAGATCGAGACAGTGAAGGTGGCGGTGTGGCCTTGCTGATAAAAAGTGACATAACACAAACCAAAATAATCCTGCCAAAACTTAAAACTATTGAAGCAGTGGCAGCCCAAATAAATTTGAATAATGATAAACTAACAATAGTCTCAATTTACATTCCTCCAAGTCAAAAAATTTCTACTGAAGATTTGAATAAAATTATAAAGATTTCAGATAAAGTGTTAGTTTTTGGTGACTTCAACTCTAGGAATATTATTTGGAATTGCCATTCCAATAATACAAATGGTAACATGCTTTATAAATATTGTAACAAAATAGGTCTTGTCATGCACACACCAAATGATCCGACTCATTATCCTTCTCAAAAAAGGTTTATGCCGAGCGTAATTGATTTTTATGTGACCAAAAATTTTAATTTTCTAAGTAAACCACAATCTCTCTCTATTCTAAGCTCGGATCATAACCCTGTATATACTGAACTCAATGCGACTTTCGAATCTACTCAAAAACAAATTTTTGATCTCAAACAGGCAAACTGGAAATTATATAAAAAATATATAAATGATCATGTAAACCTAAATCAGCACATAGGTAGCCAGGATGACGTAGACAATGCGGTTATCTCTTTAACTGATACTATCAAACAAGCTTATGGTCTATATGTACCTCTGAAATCTATTAAACAACATAATAACGAAATTGATAAAAACATTAAAACACTAATTAAACTAAAAAACTATTTCCGACGAAAATATCAAAAATATAGAATCACACTGTATAAAATTGTTTATAAATCTCTTTGCACACTTGTCACTCATAAACTGATTAACTGGAGAAATGAAAATTGGAATAAAAAATTATCAAACTTAAACCCCGGTGACAATAATGTTTGGAAATTATCTAAATATTTTTATAAAAAGCAAGCTACTATACCACCCATTAAACACAATAATAGCATCATATATGACCCCCAAATCAAATCAAACATCATTGCAAATCACTTTGAAAGTGTTCATTCGCAAAACATAAATCTCAGTTCAGTCAATCACACAATAAATGTAAATAAAACCGTAAAAAATTACATAAAAATAAATAATAATGCAAACTGTATCAACATAGAACTAACAAATTTTAAAGAAGTTTATAACATTATAAAAAATCTTAAAAATAATAAATCACCCGGCAACGATAAAATAACCAACACACATCTAAAATATCTACCAAACAAAGCTATAGTTTATATAGCCAAAATTATAAATGGTATATTTATACATAGACATTTTCCTGCAACTTGGAAAATATCTAAAATAATAGCTATACCAAAACCGGGAAAAGACTTGACCGATGTTAAAAATTATAGGCCCATAAGTCTACTCTCAAGTATGAGTAAAGTTGCCGAAAAAGTTATAGAAAAAAGAGTAACTGAACATGTTATAATTAATAATATTCTCATGCCCGAACAATTTGGTTTTCGTGGCTCTCATAGTACCACAGACCAGTTAACCAGACTAGTTGATAATATAACAAACAATTTCAATACAAGAAAGTACACGGGTATGACATTACTTGATATTGAAAAAGCGTTTGATACGGTGTGGCATAATGGTTTACTTTCCAAGCTAATTAAATACAATTTTCCTCCTTACTTAATTCTTATTATTAAATCTTACATAAGCAATAGACACTTTAGGGTACATATAGGTGAAAATAGATCAGAAATTAAAACTATAGATGCTGGCATAGGACAAGGAACCGTGCTCGGACCCAAACTTTTTAATTTATTTATAAATGACATGCCAAAAATTAATCTTGTAAACTACAGTCTTTACGCAGATGATACCGCATTGCACACGTCTTCCTGGCGACTTTGTGCTGTGCAAAAACGACTAAATGAAGCCGTCTATAAAATTACTAAATACTTCCACAAATGGAAGATAAAACTCAATGACAGCAAAACAGAATTTATTATATTTACTAAACGCCGACCTAATACAACAGGATTGCATCTTACTGTAAATAGTCAATCTATTTATTTGAAGGATTCTGTAAAATACTTAGGTGTAACTCTTGACACAAAATTAACTTTTGAAAAACATATAAAACAAATAACAAACAAATCAAATAAAATGCTTCACATGATTTATCCAATTTATAACAGAAAAAGTAAACTTCATTTTAATAATAAATTGCTCATATACAAATCTATAATAAGGCCAATACTAACATATGCTTGTCCGGCATGGAATATGATTAATAAAACTAACATTAATAGCTTACAGATTATCCAAAATAAATGTTTGCGGGTTATTGGAAAATATCCCAGGTACACCCATCTTACAAAAATGCACCAAGAAATAAAAATCGATAAAATAGACGTATTTATTAAAAAAATAACTAATGCATTTTTCAAAAGTCATTGTATTAGTATTGTGCAGTGGTGAAGTGCAGACGTGTTTCGTATGCACTTAGTTTTGTTAAAAGTGATAGACGCATTATTTATATATTTATAAAAAGTACTTTTTCTTTTTTTGTGTTGAGGATCAACTATGGTTACCAGATAATACAAAAAAAAAAAAAAACAAAATGGTTGAAAAATTTGTGGTTAATGAATTGCTGATGTTCATCCAAAATAAAATAAATATTTTGGACGAAATTATGCTCGTGAAGTTATGCGACCAACACTACAATGAACAAGATGTAGATGTTGCTAAATCTTTGTTATCAGAACACTGTGGAGAACATAGTGTGACAACAAGACGATCCGGAGATGGGAAGAAGGTGAAACACCTGCAGGACATCATAAAGATGCTGCGGACGGTGGAGCCGGATGTACTACCGTGTTTTGTGGCGAGGGACCTAGGGAAACTTCCTTCGGTTACCTTCGACTATGTTGATGTCACATCAGTCATGAAGGATGTGGCATTACTGAAACGAGAGCTGCACTCTTTGAAACTAGAGAGGCAACTGGACGCAAAAATCAGCGAGGACGTATTGAAAGAACTGAAGGAAATGAAAATTTCAGTTAAAAAACCGGGAGGATCAGAGAAATCGTCTACGAAATCGCAAAAACCGAAATCCCCGCCCCCGCAGTCTACCGAAGCAGCCAGGAAGCAGACGGAACAAGTGACGTATGCCAGCAAGGTTGTCTGTGATCCAAAACCTGTTGAAACAGCAAAAACGCACTCGTCTGATTTGGGCAAAGTGATTAATATAGAACAGGCACGTGCCGACGATGGGTTCACGGAGGTCAAACGCAAGGTAAAACCAAGCAAACGTAAACATGCAACTGTTGTCGGTACGTCAACAATGAAAGACAGCGTGTCGGGCGTTGAAAGACGGCAGTGGCTTTACGTCACACGCGTCAATCCAAACGCTGAGGAAACAGATGTGTTGCAAGTGCTAAAACGTAACCAAATATCGACCGAGGGGTTGCAATGTGTGAAAATGGCAACAACGACACCAAGAAACTACTCGCGTTTCCGACTGTGTGTCAACACTACAGACGCATGGAAAATACTCTCTCCGTCCTTCTGGCCGACAGGTGTGTGTGTCAGAGAATATGTGTGGAAACCGAGGAAGCATACCGGAAATGGCCAAAAAAATTAAACTTGTTTCCTTTAACTGCAAACCAGTTAAACGTATCTCTGGCTTAATGCAGGATATATGTGGATCAGTCGACATATGTCTACTGCAGGAGACCTGGTTACGAAGAAGCGAGTTACAACTGCTCAGTGATCTACACCAGGACTTTGATGCAACCGGTACATCAACGATGGACCCAGCAGAGAAAGTGCACCTTGGGCGGCCTTATGGCGGGGTAGGAATCCTCTGGAGGAAAACCTTGGCGAACAACATTTGTGCGGTTCCAGTGCTAGACGAACCACGGTTAGCCGCCGTAAAAGTAAAAATTAAAGATGACTGTCTACTAGTCATCAATGTATATATGCCTACGGATGCCCCAGATAATCTACCGGAATTCATCCATATTCTAGGGAGGATAGAGGCACTAGCATCGGATGATGACGTCACCAATGTAATGATTGCGGGCGACTTCAACGCTGACCCAACATGTGCTTTTGGAAGAGAACTTGCCAAATTCTGTCAAGACTTCGGATATGTAGTAAAGGACCAGGAAGTGCTAGCGGCCAACACTTACACGTTTATAAGTGACGCCAGTAATACTACATCTTGGTTGGATAACTGCGTAGTTACGGAGAATCTCTCAGCAAGCACTACAGAAATAAAAGTAGATTACCAGTCTACTTTATCAGACCATCTACCGCTATATTTTTCCGTTGAAGTGGCTTGCATGGAGCGGCTAGCCGAAGTCCCATCACCAGAGCAACGTAGCAGAGTGTGGTGGAATGCGCGAGTGCGGGAGTGTTACACCAGAGCATGCGAAAGTGAGCTAAAAAGAATTGTGATCCCGCGTGAACTAATTAAATGTGAGGACACAAGCTGTAGGAATGAGTGTCATCTTGCGCTTATCGATGATTTTTACCACTGCATAGTGGATACGCTGCTCAGAACCTCTGTGCATATGTGTAAGAACATCAAGAAACGCGCGAAAAGGCAACAACGGGTGCACGGATGGAACGAGAATATAAGATCTGCAAGCGGCAAGGAGGGACGCGAAGGAAGCACTAAGTATCTGGTTTGAAAACGGGAGACCTCGCTCGGGCGGATCAACCAAAGACGTGTTCTCACTAGAGCCCGCTTTAAATGGCAACTAAAGAAGCACCGTCTAACTCTAGACATGGAAGAAGCAGACAGGATAACAGCCCTGTACCACACCAAAGATTTTGCTAAATTCTGGTACAACACTGGTCTGAAGAAAAATAAACCCAGACCACAACAAGTCGACGGAGTGTCAAATAAGACCAACATAGCGGACCACTGGAGAAAGGTGTTCCTAGAGAATTCTGTGACAGGAGATAACGAAAAATATAGCACATCCCACGACAGTGTTCCCGCAGATCAATGTTTAATAACATGTGAAGATGTGAGTTGTGCTGTCAAACAGCTGAATAATGGCAAAGCTAAAGGCGCAGACGACTTGAGCACGGAGCATATTACCAACGCTTCCCCCCGCCTACATGTTCTATTAGCGCTGTGTTTCACATTCATGCTAGTTCACAGACATCTACCACAAAAACTTACTCTCGTAGACGTAGTGCCAGTCCCAAAAATTAAGTGTGGCTCACTGACGTGTAGTGACAACTATCGTCCCATTGCGATTGCCACCGTGATATCTTAAATCCTGGAACATGTATTGATCAGGAAAACTGAAAGCCAGCTTCAGTCCGCCGACAATCAGTTTGGATTTAAGAAGAACCACGGAACGGAGATGGCTATATATGTGTTCGATTTGCGTACTCAAAATGTCACTACCCGTGATATTTCTCATACGCGCAGGTTTCAATATATTTCGTAAATAAATAAAACACTTTTATTGAGACAATAAGGTTGTAATTAATTAACGCAAAATTTAATAAAAATATCACAAAAAAACTTGGTTAAAAACTGTTTTACAAAATAATAACAACTACTTCTTTTGTTTTACATAGCACACTACTTCTTGTCATCTGACATTTGTTATCTGTCATCTGACATTACAAAATATAGACTTATTTTATATTATTGCATACAAAAAATATAATTAGTCTCCAACATTCTCCCACCTGAGACACGATCACATAACAAGTGTCTCACCAACATTAGGAGACATTTTCAGTCTAACTATCTTTTAAGAATTTTAATTACTCGTCTCGTCACCCGCGTATGCACTTCCTTACTTTCAGGCACATCACTCAGATCGGCAGCAGGATGTTTTTCTTCCTCAAAGTCATCTTGATTCATAGGATTTTCTTCTGGCCATTTCTCTGCTGGACCATACAACCATTTCGGGCCCTCCCACCATTTCGAATCCAACAAATACTTGGATGAACATCCTCGAGGTGGTAAATCGGCCGGATTCAAATTTCCCGGAACATATCTCCACGCATTTTTATAAACAGGCCTATGTGGCAAATAATTTACGTTTTTGCTTATGTCTGTGCTTTCTTTAATTATGCCTTCCCTTTGCCATTCTTTGAATATTTGACCATTCTGTTCTTTTCGCCCATAGTTATCTACTTTTTTAAGAACAGACTTTAATTTTCTTTTCGCTAGGGAATGGTTAGTAGGAAGCATCGGACGACAATCTATCCAAGGCATGCTCACCTCATAACGTTCATCTTTGTCTTGCGTGACTGTTTTTTCAAACAGCTCTGTAGCAGCCAACTCAAATTCTTTTTTCGATTGTTTTTCTATCGGGTCTGCGATGCCGAGCACATCCAGTTGCCACAACTGCTCGACGGACATATCCTTTACAAATAGTGACAAAGCTGTCGTTGTTGTGTCACTACGAGGAAGGTCAATTGGGATCTTCCCCATTAGCGTCCATCCAAGAAGTGTCTCAATTGCCACAAGCCCACATTTTAAGACATGCCTGCGTCCGGTTAACAGCTTACCAGCCACGTCCGCTCCAATCATTAACTCAATAGGACTAGCGTCCTTACTATCTGTTATTTTTATATTCAGGCTCTGCAGCTCTGACATCCAAGGACCATAAAATACAGGCTCCACGTCTTGACAAATCAAAGGCTGATCTATGGCTTCGAATGTGCAACAGTACCTCCCTTCCTTGCTGAGAAGTTGAATATCGTAGCAGATATGTTCTTGCTCCGTTGTATTTACACCTCCAAATAGAGCATGTACGATCTTCTCTCGTCGTTTTACTGGATAGTGCATTTCTTGTGCAATAGATTTAAGCACGTACGAACGTTGTGATCCGGAATCTATGACTGCACGCACCTCGCGAGTTCCAAATTCACTACGCATGACTACCCGGAGAGTTTGTAAGAACACGTGAGTGTTTGTATAGTTCGTCAAAACATTATTGACCCTTCCGGAGACATTGTCTTTCACTTTCTCCGACTCTTCATTGACTCGTTTGTTTGTTGGAAGTTCAGGGCATAACAATAACGCATGCTGCCCCTCGCAGATGATACAACGTAATTTTACGCGGCACTTACGGCTTTGGTGTCCAATTTTGAGACAGCGGAAACACGCGCGATTTTCACCGAGAATCCTTCGTTTTTCATCCTGCGAGAGGTCACGTGCTTTGAAACATTTGTCATTTCCGTGTAAACCATCACAAAAAACGCATTTAGAAATCATTTGAGCCATCAATCCAGTCGCGGTTGGAATGTTAGCTTCAGGAATTGTAGCGTGAATTTTCTTTGATCGACTTTCGCTTGAGCGTAAACCGAAGCCTTCTGCAGCTAAGGATATTTTCTCCTCATTCTCGACTTCCGATCTGACAAATTTCATTAACCCTTTCAGTCGTGATTTCATGCCATCTTGTTGGTGTGAAGAAAAATCAAAAGATCTGTGCCACGCTCGCAACAACTCCTCTGGTAAACAGGACTCGACCAAAGGGTACAACATCGCAGCGCACTTATCTGTTGTAACACCCAATGTTTCAAGAGAACGTAATTGGGTCTCTACCTTATCATATAACGTACTAAGAACCATTTTCGCTCCAGCAGACATGGTAGTATTTAATACTATCTTGAGCAGCTCTCTCACGTACACTTCAACTAGTACGTCATCTCTGCCGAAGCGCGATTTCAAACTTTCAACAGCCTTTTCATAATTCTCCCTTACGGGGGGATAGCTTTCTACTAGTTCTCTGGCCCGCGAACCCGGCGTCATGGCCTGTAACAAAAATTGCAGTTTGTCTTCTGGTGCCAAGTCATGATCGTCATGTATTTTTTTAAATCGACTCCAGAATGGAAGCCAGTCTCGCGCATCACCACGGAACTCTCTTAATTCCATCTTGGGAAGTTTTAATTTGTAGTGGCTACCCTGACTGTCAGAAAATCTTCTCCCAGTCTCGGAACCTACATTTGATTTTAATAAATGCGTACATGACACTTTCAGTTTAACGAACCGGCTACTATATTCCTCACACGACATAAATTCAGCTGTTAAAACGTCTTCGCTAGAATCAGCAGTCAACAACAAGTCTAAAATTTGCTTGTTCATATTTTTCAGGTCAAAATCCTTCTGCTGCATAGATTCCCAGGCTCCTTCTATTTCGTACAAATTAGTAGTCGACGCATCTAAAAGGCTTTGCAAATTATTTGCACTACGCGTAAACATGCTACGTATTACGCTACGACACTTTTTTAATGGCTCCATTTTTAACAAAAAATGTTCAAAATAAACCTCGTAAAAAAGTTAAAACTGTTTTAAGGTGTACTCGATATTACTCGATATTCTATCTTCTTTCTCCGGCGGACCGATAATACGGCACCAAACGCCACACAGAATAACTAAACTACGCGAAAAGAGTTCAAAACTGCCTTCCGCAGACACATTACTGTTCCAAATGTAACCAAAACTAATTTCCCCGGCGGATCGACACAAAACGGCACAAACACCACTTGGAATATAAGTTTTGATTCTTTTTGGCACTTTATTCAGTTAAAAACACAAGTCAACACTAAATTTCTGCATTAATCTTTCACTAATACTCTTATTGTCCTGTCACGGTCGCCAAATTTGTTCGATTTGCGTACTTAAAATGTCACTACCCGTGATATTTCTCATACACGCAGGTTTCAATATATTTCGTAAATAAATAAAACACGTTTATTGAGACAATAAGGTTGTAATTAATTAACGCAAAATTTAATAAAAATATCACAAAAAAACTTGGTTAAAAACTGTTTTACAAAATAATAACAACTACTTCTTTTGTTTTACATAGCACACTACTTCTTGTCATCTGACATTTGTTATCTGTCATCTGACATTACAAAATATAGACTTATTTTATATTATTGCATACAAAAAATATAATTAGTCTCCAACAATATGCGCTGAAAAGTACTGTGGCAAGATACCTAGCACGAGATACACCGATTTTCGTTTGTTTCCTTGATCTTAGCAAAGCGTTTGATAGGGTCAACAGAAGCAAACTGCTGAAAGTTCTGAAGGAAAGGAAAGTAACTCCGCGAATCATCGACATATTAAGTGTATGGTACGACACAGAGAATAAGCGAGTACGCTGGGACGGAGAGAGGTCCAAGCGATTCAATCAGTCGGTCGGCGTTAGGCAGGGTAGTTTGCTTTCACCTTCCCTTTTTAATGTGTACATCGACAAATTGAGCGAGCGCCTGAATCAATTGAACGTAGGATGTGTGATGGGAAACAAAGTGATTAACCACATTAGCTATGCGGATGATATGGTTCTCCTATGTCCCTCCCTGCCAGGTCTGAGAAAGCTGCTGGAAATCTGTGCGAACTTTTCTGCAGATCATGAACTTATATATAACGTCAAGAAGACGGAATATATGGTATTCCAACCGAAGCATAAAGCATATCAAGTGCCCGGTATTAAATTGTGTGATCAGACAGTGTTGCGAGTGAATTCGGTGACATATCTTGGTCACATAATCTGCGACGACCTTTCAGACAACGCTGATGTGGACAGACAGTGTAGAGCCTTATGCGTTAGGGCGAACATGCTAAACCGTAGATTTTCTAAGTGCAGTGTTGGCGTGCGTAACTGTTTATTCAACGCATTCTGTGCTTCTGTGTACTGTACTTCTCTTTGGATTAACGCAACACAGGCCAGAATGCGTAGGTTTCAAATTTGTTACAACAATGCATTCAGAATTATCAACGGTTTGAGCAGGTTCTGTAGTGCTAGTTCGATGTTTGTAAATAGTAACGTAAGAACAGCTGATTGTGTATTGAGAGAGAGAACATTTTCCCTCCGAACTAATCTATGGCGAGTTAATAACATTCACAGAACATATAAGAAGAACGGACAGTCCCAGCAAGAAAATTTAGTACGTCTAACAGCGCTCCTACGAACCAGCCAAATACTAAAAAACTGAACCGCCAAATTTGAATTACACTATCAGTTTTAGGTTTATAATTATTGTATGAAATATATATTTTTTTGTGTATTGCAACATTTTGTTATTTATATTAACAAAAGTTTTACAATAAACAAAAAAATACATATATTTAAAAACCTGTAATAATATATAAATAAATAAATTTAAATAAAAGATCTAAGCTATTTATTTTTGGAACACAAAATTACATTATAATTACTGAGAAATAAAATAACTTTCTTTTGGACTGTCAATATTTATTTTAGAAACAAAACTTTTCACCGTTAGAAATACAGCTGTTTATCTAACAGCGAAACGTTGTGATTCGAAAATAAATACTGACTGTCCAAAAGTAGAGTTATTTTATTTTTCATATACTATTATCTGGACATTAACATAATTTACAAAAGAAAACACAAAACACAATATCAAAATAAACAAAACTAATTAACTCCAAACTAAAAATAATGGCAGTTACTCAGCGACTTAAAAACAACACAACACGAAGCTACTGGTCGTTCGAAGTCGGCTACGTTCGTAATATATCTATTTATTTTGCATTCTCTCGCCATCTCTGAACCGGTCAAAAACTAAAACAGTGTCCAAGGTCGGTCCATAAGAGTGTCACCCGGGTGATAACATTGTAATACAAAGCTCTGTGAATAGCGACCAGTTTTTCAATCCCATATGGTGTATGCGTTTGCGCGCCCCACTCACCATAAATTGGTAGCGGAAGGGGAAACTATATCTGTAGTACGATCGTCAGACTGTATACTGCTTTCGAATGCTGCAGGGATCGCTGATGTGTAAAGTGTATGTCTCTCTTGCTCTACTTAACCTCTTCCTCATTTTGTATATGTTTATTTATTTACTATTGTCATTATTATTATTATAATTTTCTTTTGTTTCTTATTTTTGTAAATTTGTATCATCTTTTTCTCTTGTATTATGATATGTTTCGGCAAATGTATTATACATGTACTGTTTATTGTATATTTCTAGATAATATGTTATATGTACAAATATCAATGGCCTCGTGCCGTAAATTAAATTTAAATAAAAATAAAAAAAAAGAGCAAACACTCATGAAGATAACTTGATTAAAAACATTGGTACAATAAAAACAAAAAGAAAAGTTCACAAAACAATAATGCATATGCTAAACATCTGAATAAAATGTTAAATAAAAAAGGTAAAATATGGTAAATTAGTAAAATAATAATATTCAAAATATATATTTATATAATTTTGGAATGAATAGGGTTTTTTATTCAAATTTTTACCCTATGCTTTAAAAAACGTTCAATCTTTTATCGAAAACAAAAATTAGATTTAGGTAAATTTAGTTTGTAAGAGGTAATTGTACATAAAAATAACAGGGACTCTAAATTGCAAATATATGTAATATAAAATGTAACATTAAATTATGACAATAAACTTATGTTATATTTTATATATCAATTACTAATGAAGTTATAGCCATGGAGACATTAGTTATCAATATGCCTTCGTATATGTTTATAAAAACATTATTTAATAATATAAAGTATCTGAACTGCATATATTAGTATATACTTATCAAAGATATGTATTTTTTGCTCAAAATTGAAAATAATCATAGAAAAAGTATCAAAAGTAATGACACATGAATTTTAAATCAGCCAAAAAAATCTGAATGAAACCGTTGACAGTTGGCATCGTAGTATGTGACGTCACACCTGTTTAAAGTACATAGTTACTTCAAATCCCTGGTAACATAAATCAGATCCATAAATTTTATTTTTGTGAGAACAAGTCCATTTTTTACGAATGAAGCTAATACATATGTTGGTATTTAATTTTATTATTTAATGCTTATATTGCCAAATGGTTCTCTTACAGTTATAAAACGAACAACTACATAAATACAATTATACAAAGGTCACACAAGAATTATTGAGAATAAGACCTATGGTACATACTTTATCCGGTGCCTGTTCCTTCCTTTACCTCTCCCTCTGCCACCTACTTCCCTTGCATATCATCAGCTGCTATTATTAGTTCATAGCATTGATGCTTTAAGGGATTGTTTCTATATAATTTTACGCTTGACTGTAATTGCTTAAAAGAATTAGAGAACCCTGAGAGTCATAAAAACAGGTCTATTTTACCAGAAACAGTTATATTACTTTGTTTTTAATCGGTGAAGGCGTTCTTTACTTTCAAGGAACATGCATACACACAATCGAAATAATTTATTTAAAATCTCTAGTAATATACAGGCTGTTCATTTTATATTGCTCACCATTGCTATTTCAAGAACTATAAGAACTACACTTGCTCTGAATTGTACGCCTGTGATTCCCCGATCTGTACGGGAAAGTACCGCGACATCTGGATTGGACGGCGCTTCAGTATTATCGCATATAAGTACCGTTTTATACGTCTGGCGTTTATCTAGTTTAGTAATTCGTAATTAAATTAATTTATTTATTGGTGCTTTTTGCATACGCATATACAAAAGGGTACAGTAAAACAAATACCATGTCTGAGAAGAGGAGAGAGGAGATGTTAGCTCAAGATGGACCCAAAAAGACTAGGATTTCTATCCCACTTGAGAAGAAGATGGAAGTTATCACACGAATGGAAAGTGGGGGGAAACGTCCCGATGTATACTAGATAATGATTTTACCGCCTTCAGCTGCTACTACATTATGAAAAATGCAGATAAAATTAAACAATATGCTCAGCAAGCAATAGAAGTAAACGCTAGGTACGATTCAACGAGTACTAAGTCAATAAAATAGCGTTATAGATACCCTTTCATATCTATTGTTTATTTACTTGAAACCTAACCCTGTCCGACAGGGACATTGACTTTTGTCGACATTTGACATTGACATTTGTCGTGTGTTAAAATGTGTCTACGTTCATCTGTCGCATGTTAATCTGTCGTTTGTTCAAATGTCGGGAAACCCTATCGGAGGTATAAGTTTATTTCGATGGTTATTTCAACGTTCGCTTTTACAATACATATTTTATTCTCGGATAGTTATCCATGGTTTTATCGTAAATGTTGGTATAGTTTGACACATGAACTGACATATTAGAAAAATCATATTTTAAATTGACGTTACTATAAACAACATCTTTAAGCATGTTTGGGGAAATATTGGGAGATGTCGAAATATTCGACTCAGATAATTCTTATATTGTGGTATATCCGACGCTTCAGTGTCAGCCTCTCGTGAGCAAATATTCATAAAACCGCCCTCTAATAGAATCAAGCCCAAATACCGCCCATGTGTAAATATTCATAAGATCACCCTCTACTAGTAGTATTCTATTAGAATCCATACCAAATGCCGTCTCTTTGATAAGCCGCTCGTGTGCGGTGCAGTCTATGTACAACCGCATGCGGTGGCATTGATTGTGATTCATATTTATGTACTGTAATCCCTTGTCACCGCGGAGCTTACGTTCCACTAAAATACTGTGGACAAAAAAGCGCGAGTAATAATATTAAGTGTATACATATTATGTACAGTGGTGGACTGCCAAAATCGTAACAACCAGTTCTCTCAGGAGGAAAATGTCACTGGTACTGGTTAATAACAGGAGTATTTTTTCACTGTATATCAACATTAACAGTTCGCATTTTGAAAAATATATAAATAAATAACAACCGGTTCATTTGACCCGGCTGCAGCTCAACACTGCATATAGACATATACAAAAACAGGCATTATGTGTACATAGTGTAGAAGGGGTGCTACTAGCCAGTTAGATTCGAAGCGCTTAAAGTGCTAGGAGCATACTCCAGCGGCAATCGGCTGTTGCTGTTCATTGCTACGCTATTAAAAAATAAATAAAATTATTATTTCACAATTGTGTGTAATCAAATCTGCTGAACAAATACATGGATAACGAGAGATTACTGTACTATTATTATTTCGTATAGCAATGTCTAGGTTTTAGAGATTTTCAGGTCGCGACTAGCGTCCTCTGACATGACCTAATGATTACTTTTTACAGTAGCCGAGACCACCGGTTTTACGTGGCTGTGAAGCATAGCCCATATTTCCGAAAATTAGAGAGATACAGGCACTTATTGTAAAGGATCTGAGCCTATGGTTGCAACAGTCAAGTTTTTTTATCATTTTTTCCATACTTGATTGATCTCATGATTCCACACTTTCAAAGCAAGTGAGCTAACCACTACGCTTCTGCAACCACAATTATATAACTGTAATAAAAATACAAATAAATTGTTATAATGGGACATTTATCATATGTCAATTTAATTTGTTTACTGTTGCTGGGTAACAAATAGTGATTCACCAATTAGAGCAAGGGAATAACTTATACTGCCCTTTATCTGAAGTGTCGTTGACCGGATAAGATATTCTAGTGTTTATTCCGATGTTTATCCTGTCCGAGTTTTATTCTAGCAATGTAAAAGCGATTTTTTGACTTTATACCGGGAATAGCATTATCCGAGCTTTATCCAACGATTTTGAAAGCGGCCCTTAATTTTATTAGTTCAGTATTTTACCTGAAGGTTCAAGAATTCCATGTTCAGGACCTTCTGGTTCTTAAGTTTCAAGTTCAGGCTGAAATTAATGTTTCAGATTATCATGAAGTCATCACAGAGTATTAAGAGCCTGAATACAGGAACCCAGGAATAACATCAGGTAAAATATTGAACTAATAAATACAGAGATATACCGAGACTATGACGAACGTGGTCCGAGCTATAGGCATCAATCTTATGAGGCGCCAAACAGAAGGCGACCAAAATTTTTAACAATTGTTTCTTATTGCTGGTTTAGATCTGTTACCGGTTTATCTGTTTAATTATTTTAAATATACGTTAGCTTTGTTCGCTGATGAAATTTCTAATAAGGTACCAACAATTAAAACATTAAATTCATGAACAGATTCATCCGCATGTCCGAGATTTGAGACGTGTTAGATATTCTTGTCACCGGGAATGTTAAATTTGGTTGACTGATAAGATTGCAATTACAGTGTAGTAAATTTAAGTGGGAGAACAGTTTATTAATTAAATTCAACGAAAATAACTACGCGCATGTTCTGACTTTGAGTTTTTGCTGTAATCTACAAACACGATTGATTTGTTATGAACAGGTTACGTAATTGTCTGAAGGTTACCGCGAAATAACTAGCATCTTGTTAGAAACAGTAACTATTTCATTCGTTAACATTAAAAGCAATATTGAGCAAACGAGTATAGCGGTTGGCAAAAATTGTTCCTTAATTGTTTATAATATGAAAAATAAAACTTGTGCAATAATTTAAATGTATATTGATTTCAATTAAAATGTATTAAAATTATTTTAAATTTCTAAAATATTCAAAGATGATCCTCATACATTTTTTTTTCACTTTTACTTATGGCGCAGTTTTTACTTGACTGACCTTAATATATAAGGGGCAAGTATTGTAATCGCAAAAAAATTCGATGTCGAGATTTTGACTGATGACCACGTTTCAAGGTCCAGGGAATCCAAAAAACCTAGTGCCGTCCATAAGTGTGTGTGTCTGTGTATGTATGTGATTGTGTGTGTCTGTGTCTGTGTGTGTGTCTGTGTGTGTGTCTGTGTGCATACACGATAACTCAAGAACGGTTCAAGTTAGAGAGTTCATTCTGGTTCTAAAAAAATCTACTATCAATTGGGAAGAACCCTATTGTTTTTTTTTATGAAGATCTGAAGCCGGAAACGGAAGTTATTCAAATTTAAAATTTAAAAACATTCGTAACTAGTAAACCTTGAACAAAAATTTGTATAGAACATAATTAGAAGTATTTTTAAAGATTTACCTAAACATATTTTATTTATTTATTTTTTAATTTTTTTAAAATTTATTTTTACCGACCGCCAACATATATAAGGGAGGTATTTTGATCATATTGATTTTGACATTTCGAGATTTCGATGGATCTCCACGAATTGAGGTCCCTACATAACGTTTTGACTATTTTTAACATGATGTCTGTCGGTCTGTCTGTCTGTCTGCGTACACGTGCAGAGCAAATTCGGCTGAAAGGATTTTTATGCAACTTCATATTTAAGCTTCTGCCATCAATGGCACGAGTTGATCAACTTTTGGTAAAAATCGGTTGACTAGAAATGGGAGTTTACTCGTGTCGACTTTAAGATTTTTGTGAATATTTCACAACAGAAAAATATTTCGAAAAAATTTATTGAACAAAAGTTGCTATAAAATCAATAATTATTAACTTTAATATGAGACGTTTTTTGATAAAACGAAAAATTGCGAATAATTTTTGTAAAATTTTTCGAAATATTTCAAAATTTTTTCATATTTATATGTAAAGTTTCCATGATCATGATAAATAATACTATATCTCTGTTAGAAAATATTAGGTCAAGTTATTTCTACTCTTCTGCTAGAATGTAATTTATATAAGTACTTTATGATGGCGGTCGGTCTTGTGGTGGCCACAGCTGATTTTTTTACTTGTCCGACCTTAATATATAAGGGACAAGTATTGTAATCGCGAAAATTTTCGATGTCGAGATTTTGACTGATGACCACGTTTCATGGTTCAGGGAATCCAAAAAACCTATTTTTGAAGTGCCGTCCATATGTCTGTGTGTGTGTGTAAACGATAACTCAAGAACGGTTTAACTTAGAGAGTACGTTCCGGTTCTAAAAAATTCTCCTAATATTTGGGAAGAACCTTATTGTTTTTTATGAAGATGCGAAACTGGAAACGGAAGTTATTAAACTCTAAATGTTAAAAAAATTCGTAGCTAGTAAACCGTGGACAAAAATTTGTACAAAACATAATTTGATGTATTTTTGAAGATTTATTTATTTATTTATTTATTTTTGTATGGGAGGGCAAGTCTAGCGGAGGTATCCCATAGCCACTGGTTTTTACTCGTCATAGTACTCGTTACGTATCTGAATAAAATTAAGACGAATTATTACAAAATTGGCATAACACAAATTCAGGTTCAAAACTTTGGTCTTCACCTGCATTTGTAAAAATGTATGGTACTTCTACTGGAGGTATAAAATTTTCTGGTTCTTCAAATTCATTTGTTGTTTCTGTTTCTTCTACTGGAGTTTTATTAATATCGGGTTCATTAGTTTCCGGAGTTATAACTTCTGGTTCTGCAATATCAGGTTCTTTAACCTGTGGTTCTTCTACTGGAGTTTTATTAATGTCGGCTTCATTAGTTTCCGGAGTTATAACTTCTGGTTCTAGAATTTCAGGTTCTTTAACCTGTGGTTGTTTTACTGGAGGTGAATATATGTCAGGTTCTTTAGTTTCATGTGTTACAATTTCAGGTTCTACAGTTTTAGGTTTTTTACTTTCTGGTTCTTCAGTTTCACTTGTTACATTTTCAGGTTCTGCAGAACCTATAACTGATGGTTCTTCAGGTAAATTTTCTTTAGTTACCTTTTCTGTGGTTACATCTTTTTCATTTTCTGGTGTGAAAACTTCCGGTTGTTTAATCTCAGGTGAACTAATTTCTGGTTCTTCAGTTTCACTTGTTACATTTTCAGGTTCTGCAGAACCTGTAACTGATGGTTCTTCAGGTAAATTTTCTTTAGTTACCTTTTCTGTGGTTACATCTTTTTCATTTTCTGGTGTGAAAACTTCCGGTTGTTTAATCTCAGGTGAACTAATTTCTGGTTCTTCAGTTTCACTTGTTACATTTTCAGGTTCTGCAGAACCTATAACTGATGGTTCTTCAGGTAAATTTTCTTTAGTTACCTTTTCTGTGGTTACATCTTTTTCATTTTCTGGTGTGAAAACTTCCGGTTGTTTAATCTCAGGTGAACTAATTTCTGGTTCTTCAGTTTCACTTGTTACATTTTCAGGTTCTGCAGAACCTATAACTGATGGCTCTTCAGGTAAATTTTCTTTAGTTACCTTTTCTGTGGTTACATCTTTTTCTTTTTCTGGTGTGAAAACTTCCGGTTGTTTAATCTCAGGTGAACTAATTTCTGGTTCTTCAGTTTCACTTGTTACATTTTCAGGTTCTGCAGAACCTATAACTGATGGTTCTTCAGGTAAATTTTCTTTAGTTACCTTTTCTGTGGTTACATCTTTTTCTTTTTCTGGTGTGAAAACTTCCGGTTGTTTAATCTCAGGTGAACTAATTTCTGGTTCTTCAGTTTCACTTGTTACATTTTCAGGTTCTGCAGAACCTATAACTGATGGTTCTTCAGGTAAATTTTCTTTAGTTACCTTTTCTGTGGTTACATCTTTTTCTTTTTCTGGTGTGAAAACTTCCGGTTGTTTAATCTCAGGTGAACTAATTTCTGGTTCTGTAGGTGTAACAGCTGAAAATGTTTCAAGTACTCTGTTCTGTGAGAGGGTCGAACTTGTATTTACGTTCCCGCTTGCATTTATTGTGGTTGTAGTCGTATTTTGTGTTGTTCTAGTCACTGGAGTTGAATTTGTTGTTGATGTATTCACAGTAGGTTCTGAAGTAGCGGAAGTGGGGACAGTAGACACAATATGCATACCACCTCTTCGGAACGAATCAGATCGCCGGTTAGAGGGTAATGGGTTGTCGGAACATGCACCAGTGTAGACACAGTACCATCCTTCGCCGCTAGCCGTGCACACACATACGCGACATCTGTTAAGTAATATACTGCTGCTCATACACGTAGTCTTCGTCGCTGGAAACAAAAGAAAAAATTGATGTGAAGTATGAATTTTCACACATTTCAGGGTTTCGCAGGTATTTAGTAAGTGAATAATGATTATTTGGGATGCCAAAACAAATTTTATATTAAAATATTTTTTTTGCTAATTTTAATTCGCATGCCTAATACCATTATTTAGGTTTCTAAATATGTGCAGTATTTTTTTTTTTTATATAGCAAGGTTCATTAAGAATTTTAAAAATTGCGCCTATGGCTTCAATTGGTTGTTATAAGTTCCGCCCTTCTGATTTCGTGTACATTGAAACATAATTAAATTATAATTTAAACAATTTCCACTGGTTATTAAATTTACGCATTTCAAAATTAAATGCAACATTTGCCAAAATATAACTAGAATTTTGAAAAAATAATTTAAACAATATAAAAATAAAAAAAAAAAAAAACAAAAAATAATATTGTCTCTTCTCGCAGGGTTCGATCCCTTTCGGATCGAGTTACGTGGGTGTATCGCCAGCGACTAAACCACTACACCAGCATACACGTTCCAGTGTAGCGTGTTACAAAGCTATAACTTGTGTACATTATTAGCAAAAAATCACAAAAAATGCGTTTTTTTCCAAAAACGTAATCTGATCAAAAATTCCTGTTGTACTATTCCGGTTCACACAAATGTACATTACTTAGAATTTTTTCAGAATTTTAGTTTAAACCATCTGGGCTACAGGGTGTGGGACAATCTTTTTTTTGCATAATTTTGGTAAAAATCGCGTCAAAATAATTTATTTTGCAAAAATAAAATTTTGATCGTTGATCCACGTACTAAGGGCTTTCATTTGATACCCTTCTCAGAATTTAAATTTTTTTTTTTTTTCGATGAGCAGATATTTGTTTATATTTTTAGGGGGATATGTTTTTTAGATGTTTTAGTATTTTTCCTATGTGCGGGTCAAAGAGTTGTATAAGCATGCCAAATTTCAACTCTCTAGGTTTAGCCGTTTGGCTACAATTTTTACCAAACAGACAGACAGACAGACAGACAGACGACAAAATGACAGTATAAGGGTTTTTTGGTCATAACTACAAAACCTTAAAAATTGATGTGAAGTATGAATTTTTACACATTTCAGGTTTTTGTAGGTATTTATTTTATTTATTTATTTATTTTTGGGTGGTCAAACAGAACGAAGTTCCTACAGACCTCCACAGAATACAAAATAACAAAAATTGTGCATAAAATATTACATTGATACAATATAAAAAATATTTTAACTGTATTTTACAAAAAGAAAGAAAATAATATGAGTAACAGTTTTAAATAAATATCAGTTTAGTATTAGTTAACGTATGGAAAAAACTCTAGTCGTTAAATAAGAATCGACTTGTTTTTTGAATGCAAAAAACGATAAAAAACCGATAAAAAAACGATAAGAAAAATATGTCGCTGTTGTTAAAACAAGAATTGAAAGTGAACATTATTCTATTCAGAGGTGAATTTTGTCGAATGTTGGTTTGAGAGTTGGGTGTATAAATAGTATATTATGTAACGAGCATGGAATGATGGTCATTTCACACGAGTATGAAAGTTGCGCCACGAGCCGCAGGCGAGTGAGAAATGACTATTCCATGCAAGTTTCATACTATACTTTTTCCACGACTATAACTTTATTAATTATTTAATTTTTACTCAGTTCTCTTTAAAAACGAATAATAATTTTACATCTGCTTTCAACTTATTTATTACGTTGCCTAGCAACGGTCGGCCATTGCTGTTTAACCTATAATGGCTGCAGCTTATAACTTGTTTTGTTATAAAAATACATATAAATTTGCGTACTTTATTTATGCTGAATATTAAACACTACATTAGTACAATTATTTAAAACTATTCTTGGAGAATTATTACTAGTAAAAGTTTCAGTTAATGTTACATTATTTTGATTTTCTACTACTTTAGAATTAATTATTTGATTTTCATCCACTTTGGAAGTTGATGCGATGCTATTTGAATTTATAGAGTTTAAAATTTGATTGGCAACATGAAATTTGTTTTCTATCGATTCATCGATATATCCCTCTGCCACTGTTGTCGATTTCCAACCACCATGTCTTTTCAACGATGTTATGTCTTCACCCGTATCAATTAGGATTGTCGCTGAAGATCTGCGGAAACAGTGACCGGTATATAATTCTGGATTTAGAATTTTCAAGAATATTGCAATTTCTTTTCCCATTCTTCCCAATTTATTGATACCCACTCTCTGGACTGTACATTTTCCTTTCTGATAGTTCAGAAAAAAATAGTAGTTTTTAACATTGAGTGGGCGAAGATCCATATATTTTTTTAAAATATCATAAAAATTTCCTGATATTGTGAATTTTCGGGGTCTTTTTGTTTTTGTATTGGGTAATGTAATTATAACAGTAGAGCCCAAAACTTCTATATTAGATGTTGTTAACTGATATAGTTCGTGCTTTCGACAAGCACCCATAATACCCATTGTCAATGCAACCTATAAAAGAATAGAAATAAATAGATATATAGTTTGTCTTTAAATACTGAGTGTTTAGTGTCTAGAGATAAATTTGATTTTTATGTCTACAGATATTATATTATATCAAAAAGTTATAACTCTCCAATTAATGACTTACGGGATAACTTAAATCAGGTAATGTTCGAGAGCTTTACGTGTTGTGAACACCGAGATCATTTTGACTCATCTTTGACACCAAACTCTTGAAAAATAATTAACATACCTTTGTTAGGAGGTACTCGCTGTCAGGTGCTTCTTTAATGAATTTGTCGATTTGACTCGATGTAAAAGTTTTACATTTTCTTGGTTGGTATCCGTCCGATTGTCTTTTAAGAAATGCTTTTAATTTTGGATATTTGTCTATATCCACATTGTTGTAAATATTGAGAGTCGTTCTTAACATAGAGTACTGTGACCATAATGTTGTTGGTTTAAATTTATTTGATAATTCCCCAAAATAAGCCATTAAAACATTTTCAGAGAGAGACACTGTCTTGTTCTCCTTTCGCCAATCCATGAACCATTTATAAATAGTTTCATATCTTTCTCTAGATTTCTCAGGTAGTAAATTTATTGAGGTAACTTTTGCTGCCTCTATGATATTAGGTGGAGTTAATTCTAAATTGTCGGAATCACTTTCAACTTCCATATTTGAACTGTTTTAATTTTCAAAACTATTTTTTATTTATTATGTTGCCTAGCAACGATCGGCCATTTTGATTGAACCTGTTACGTAATGAGCTCATTACGTAACAGATCAGCGGTGTGTAATATAAAGGAGTGGGGAACGTACTACATTTACTAATCACTAACACGCCTGTAATGAACATATTTCTATATAATCGAGGAAAAAGGTAGGGGAGACCTGGGAGACATTGGATACGAGGAGAGAATGGACAAGTCCATATCTCCAACCACATAAACAACACGTTATTTCTAGTGGTTTCGTAAGTCGTTCAGTAGTCATTCAATTGTGATAAGTGCATCAGCCGGTTCTACAACAACCTGAAAAAATCTGAAAACATATTATTCATTTTTGTTAAGTATCATGTAATCTTATATGTACCTATCGTAAGATATATTTTAACAATAAATGTTTTATTTCAACTCATATTTTGTCAGGTACTTTTTAGATGTTTATAATTTGAGGATGTAGGATAAAAACAACTTTAATATCACCATCTTTGTTTATTTGTTGCTGAAATTGTATGTGTACATACTGAGGAGACAATGGACAGGAGAGAATGGACGGTCCAATGTCTCTTAAGCAGACTCTTAATTTATTTTATTTTCCAAATTTAAGAATTTCAAAATGCCAAACATTTACTAACAAAAAAGTGAGAGGGATTTCGATCCAGCGGCTATGGAACGAGCCGTCAAAGATGTTATATGTAATAACCTAAGCATCAGGAGAAGTGCTGTGTGTCACGAAGTAAAAAAAAAACAGACTTGCTATCTATGTAAAAAAAACAAAAGATGTCGGAATTGACAATATGGAATTCAAACCAAACTTTTGTAAAAGCCAAATCCTCACATCTGAAATGGAGACAGCCTTGGAAGTATATTTACTTAAATCTGCAGCAATGTTTTATGGCCTGACACCTAAATTATTGAGGCGTTTGGCACATGAATACTCTACTAGAAACTCGAGGAAAATGCCACAATTAGTTGTAAGGATGTTGTGGCGGTACTACCAAAGCCAATTAATGATAGTAGGCCCAGGTTTGAAGGGATGGTATATTTTAATATTGACTTGTCAGAGTACAGCTTGTAATAATTTTTTTAAAAGTATATTTGTAGGAAATGTGTTCAGGTTACCAGTGTCAGTTACCACGAGGATAATTGTATTGTCATTTTTGTAGAAAAATGAAGTTTTTTGAATATATGTACGCTGTCCATTTTCTCCCTAAGCTCTGTCCACTGTCTCCTTGGGATGAGGAGATAATGGACAGGTTACACGGTTGTCTTTTAAATACCATAGATTTGGTTGCAATTATAATATTGTAATGAGTCAATGGTCAAAAGACATCTGATAGCTAAAGTTACTAATGAGATACAAACCACGATTCAATTTGCTTTTTTATGGATTTTAGAACATTAAGTAACAAAAGTGTCCACAGTCTCCCAGGTCTCCCCTATTTACTTGCCTCAGATTTAATGCTGGTACATTAAAATTAATAAGACCCAGAATGTCTGTTGAATCAATCATACCATTTAAAATTTTATACACAAAGTTCATCTCTTATTTAGTTCATCTCTTATTTTCAATCTTGTTAATGTATGTGGCATATTGTGGGTTCCAGATTATAGAATTATATTCCAAATTACTACAGACTAAGGATTTATATAATATTACTATGCTTTTTGGCTTTGTTAAATGCTTACAAGAACGCATGATAAAGCCAAGTTGCTTGAATGCTGATTTAGTTGTTTTTTCAATATAGTGATCAAATTTGAATTTACTGTCAAACTAGATTCCAAGATCTTTAATAATATTTACTTCAGTCAAAGGTGTATTATTTAATTGATACGTAAATTTGATTGGTAGCCGTTTCCTAGTAAAAGTGATACTATTGCATTTTTTTAGATTAAGATGAAGGTAGTTTGCAGAGCAATACTTATAAAATTCTTTTAAATCTTTATTAAGCTCTTCACAATCCTGAACACAGGAAACCTTTTAAAAAATTTCAGGTCATCCGCGAATAAAAGAAAGTGTGAATATTTTATGGCTGTGTAGATGTTATTTATATAAGTTATAAAGAGAAGCGGGCCCAAATGAGATCCCTGTGGCGCACCGGAAGTAATTGTTATAAAATCTGATATGCTACCATTTATTGCCACAGCCTGGGATCTATTTCTGATGTAGCTAGTAAGCCATCTCAACAAGTTGCCATGTATTCCGATTCCAATCAATTTTTCTATTAGGAAATCCTGATTAATTTTATCGAAAGCTTTTTGAAAATCGGTGTACACAACATCAACCTGTCCAGAGACGTCAAGAGTGGAGCTGATAAATTCTGTAAAGGGGACTAGATTAGTTAAAGTAGAGCGTTGATTACAGAAACCATGTTGTTGAGGTATAATTAAATGTTTAAGGTTTTCAGACAGAAAGTCTGTCACAATGCTTTCGAAAATTTTGGCAAAGGTGTTTAATTTTGAAATTGGTCTGTAGTTCGTTACATCATTAAGAGAACCGTTTTTATGAATCGGTGTTATTAAGGCTTTTTTCCATACATCGGGAAAAATGCCATCTTTCAAGGATTTGTTGAATATTATGCATAATGGCTCACACAATGTGGTTGAACAATTTTTCACAAATATTGCTGGAATGTTATCAACACCGCCACCTTTATTAATGTCAATAAGGTTCAACTTGTTTAGAATAGTACCTTGGCTAATAGAATGTAAGTTTATATTTCTAGTTGATTCTCCTTGGTATTTTTTGTTATTTATAACCAACCTTGGTTCAAAAGTAAACTGAAAATAATTACTGAAGAGTTTACATATTCCATTTATATCACTTGCCATAATTTATCGTTTTGGGAATATTAGATTTTTGCTTTTTGGACGATATAAAAGACCACAATTTTTTTGGTTCGGTAACTATACAATTTTCAGTAAGATTGATCCAGTCCTGGTAATCTTTATTAATAGCAAGTTTTATACGTCGTCTTAATATAGAAAACGAAGTATAGTCCGAGATTTGATTATACAATTTCCATTTTTTATGGAATTTATTTTTTTCGTTAAAGATTTTTATAGTGGAAGATTTATACCAACACGGAAACGATTGACATCTACATTTTTAAGGGGAACGTGTTTGTTGATCATATCATAAAGTATGTTATAAAATTTGTTTTAATTTAATAAGTAAATGGGAAAAAAAGCTCTTAGTACGTAAATTAACCCATTAGCTTCCATGATCCCCAAATGGGGATTCGGATGTTTTTTTTTTTTTTTTTAATATTAAAAATTTAATTTTATACAAGAAAATTAATATCCAGTGAAAACAAACATTTCATGTTGTTCAAATATATTTTTTGTTTGACAGTTTGCCAGCATGTACAAGTGCACTAAACAAAAATATCTAACCTATAGTATTTTTCCAGTTTTTATTTCAATATGGCTGGTAAAAAATATTTTTGTCTTCGAGATATTGAAGAATTATTCGAAAATGATGATTTTTTGAAGATTTAGAAAGAGAAACTATTGATACTGTTAAATTGCCACACGATAATATTGATATAGGAAAACATTTCTCCAGTGCTCAGCCATCTCCTTCTCCCCGGACACTCCATCAATCTGCAGCGGCCTGTTCGCTGTATTTTTTAAGCCTGTACTTCTCCAAAATCTCGCAAAATCCTTGGAGTGATACATGGTTGTTAGATGGTCCGCCTTAGCCCTGTCCAGAGATTGTCTGTGTCTTCGAAGTTGCCATTTGAACCGCGCTCTAGAGATAATGCGGCGCTGATTGATGTCGCCCGACCGGGGTCTACCGCATTCAATCCAAATACATAGTGCCTCCTGCGCGTCCCTCTTTGCCGACCGTAGATCTTCGTTCTGGGTCCAACCGTATATTCGACGTTTTCTTCTCGAGCGTTTCTTGACGAATTTGCTCACATGCAAAGATGCCCGTAGAAGAGTATCCACTATGCAGTGGTAAAAATTGTCAATAACGGTGCAATGGCACTCATTCGCACAATTCGTAGAGTCACAGTTGATTAACTCGCGTGGGATCACAAGTTTATTTAATTCACTCTCACATACTCTGCTATAGAACTCCCGAACTTTCTCACTCCACACAATACCACAGGTTTTTGTGGTCGTCTGGTATTCCTTTTGCTCCTCCATGTTAGGCACTTCAACTGAAAAGTACAGTGGTAGATGATCTGATAGTGTGCATAGATAGTCTATTTTTATGTCCGTGGCGCTCCTGGAGAGAGTCTGCGACATAACGCAATGGTCCAACCAAGAAGTAGTGTGAGTGACGTCACTCACAAACGTATATGAGTCAAACCCTAACACTTCCTGATCTTTTATTACGTAGCCGAAGTCCTGACAAAATTTACCAAGCTCTCTTCCAAAAGCGCATGTTGGATCTGCGTTGAAGTCGCCCGTAATCAAAACGCTGGTGATGTCCTCTTCTGCGGATAATGCCTCAATTTTCCCAAGAATCTGAATAAATTCAGGTAAATTTTCTGTGGAATCCGTAGGCATGTAAACGTTGGTCACAAGAATACATTCATCCTTTGTTTTGATTTTAATAGCTGCCAAACGTGGTTCATCCCGGACTGGAATGACACAAATGTTGTCTGCGAGAGATTTTCTCCATAAAATTCCCACTCCTCCATAAGGCCGTCCCAGCTGAACTCGTACAGCAGGATCCATGGAAGATGTACCAGTCGCTATGAAGTCTTGGTGAAGGTCGTCAAGCAGACGTAGCTCACTTTTCCGTAACCAAGTTTCTTGAAACAGGCACACGTCCACCGACTCACACATTTCCTGCAACATCCCTGCGATTCGTCTTATAGACTTGCAGTTAAAAGTTGCAAACCTAATTTTGCCCATTTTTGGGTTTAATGATCCCTTCTGGTACCTCAGTTGCATCTTTCTTTGGAAGCCACACATACTCCCTAACACCAACCCCGCGTGGCCAGAAAGAGGGCGAAAGAATTTTGTCCGTGTCTGCAACATTAACACAAATCCTAAAGCAGGCATAGTTGCGTGGTGTAGATGTCTTCATCTTCACGCACATTACACCGTCTGTAACTACTTGGTTACGGCTGAGCACCTGTAACACATCTTCCACTTCGGCATTAGGATTCACACGTGTTACGTAAATCCACTTCCGTCTAGCAACTCCAGACACATTACCGTTAGTCACCGACGTACCGATAACACAGGTCTGTTTACGGCTCCTCTTACGTCTCACCTCCGTAAACCCATCACTGACACGTGCCTGTTCCGTACTTGTTTTCTTATCGGAGCTAGACGCTTGCAGCTTAGTGTCGTTAGCTGGTTTTGGCTTGCTACCGACCTTGCTAGCGTAGGTCGCCTTCCTAGACTTCCTGGCGGCTACTTCGGTTGGTTGCGGGGCAGGGGGCGCCTGACTTGGAAACGTATTACTTCTATGTATATCAGAATATTCCGTCTTTCGCACCAAATTTTTTAGCTCCTTCACCTCTTTTATTAGCTCCTCGTTTGCTTTTAATTCAAGGGCTCTCTCCAACTTAAGAGAATGAAGTTCTCGCTTGAGAAAAACTACATCCCTCATCACCGAAGTCACGTCCACATAGTCGAAAGTTACCGAGGGGAGCTTCCCAAGGTCCTTCGCCACAAAGCACGGTAGAATATCCGGCTCTACAGTTCGCAGCATCTTTATAATGTCCTGTAAGTTTTTTAACTTCTTCCCGTCACCCGAACGTCGAGTCGTCACACTACTTTCACCACAGTGTGACGCCAGCAAACCTTTAGCACACTCTACCTCCTGTTCATTGTAATGCTCGTCACATAACTTCAGGAGCAGCACTTCATCCAGTATGTTCATCCTGTTATGAATGAACATAAGCAGTTCGTTTATAACAATTTTCTCACTCATTTTTTATTATACATGCTCATGTAACACAAACTGCACCAACACGTCCATACAGCTCGGAAACTGAATGTAAACTGTAAACTTATTAAACTTTAGACGCATTATTGCAAGAGCGTATATGAAAATAGATTTATTATCCAATCCTAAGGTTTCCGGAAGACCAAGTTCCAGTAGAGTAAGGAAAACAAGTATACCTGAAGATTAGGTTTGATCCCATTGGACATATATTGGAAAGAACTCAGGAAGGAAAGCAAAGAAAATGCGTATTGTATTTCTGAAGACGGTTTCATAACCCGAAATACATATCAAATAAACTTGTTTAATTCTTTGAAACTAACCGAGTGTTTTATTATCTTTTCCTGTTAAAAAATATGAAATTAAAAAAAAAACAAGCCCTATGTGAAGATCCGGAAACTGATAATAACAGCAACCCCAAACTAAAATGGAACGTGAAAGAAGCTGATTAGGACCTATACAGACACCTATACTATCCAAGGAAACCAGAAACATAAATATCACCGAAACTGACGAAGCTGATACGATTATAGATAAATTTTCAAAAATAATCTATCATGCAGCAGAGCAGGCAATAGATATTAAGGAATCACACTCCCCAAAAAGAACAACCCCCCTGGTGGAACAAAAATTGTCACGATGCAATAAAAGCAACAAAAAAATCGTACTACAAATATTGCAAACATAAAACCATTGACAACCTAATTGCTTTTAAACAAAATAAAGCCATTTCCAGAAGAACAATCAGACAAGCAAAAAAAGAAGCGTGGCAAAATTTCATTTCAACGCTGAATAAAGACACACTCAAGCAAATATGGACAACAATTGTGAAAATCAAAGGAAGAAAAAGAAAACTTCACATATCACTGTTGAAAGACGGCAATAACAAAATCACCGACCCACAAGATATTGAAAATCTCATAGCTGACAGTTTCGAAAGAACGACTAGTGACGCAAACTACAAGCCAGATTTTCTACATCACAAAGAAGATGTAGAAAAAGAAAATGTCAACATCACACCAAATACAGATCCTATCAACATGCCATTCGCTAATCAAGAACTGGAGCAAATAATAAAAGAGCAAAAAAACAAGAGTAGTCCAGGCCCAGATAATGTACCATTTGAACTAATTAAAAATGCTCCCAACGAAGCAAAAGTGGTACTACTAAAAATCTATAACCATATCTGGACCAAAAACATATACCCGATAAACTGGAACACAGTTGAAGTGATCCCAGTTCCAAAACCAGGAAAAGACCCGACCCTACCCAGTAACTACAGACCAATAGCTTTCTCAAACAGTCTATGCAAGGTAATGGAGAAGATGATAAACAAAAGGCTTACGTGGTTTCTCGAAAAGAATAATATCCTCAATATAAGTCAATCTGGTTTCAGACGTGGACACTCAACTAATGACCAAATCTTAAAACTTACGAACGAAATTCAGAAAGCCGTAGCAAGAAATGAACATCTCATTGCCATATTTTTTGACATTGAGAAAGCTTATGATACAACATGGAAAAGATATATTCTACAGTCTCTTTTATATTGCAAATTAAACGGTAACATACTTCATTTCATCAACAACTTCATTGATAACAGAAAATTTAAAGTCAGAGTCAACAACAATTTATCAGACATAAAAATCCAGAAAAACGGTCTTCCACAAGGCTCCACTCTCAGCGTAACATTATTTCTACTTGCAATTAATAAAATCTCCGAAAATATCAAACACCCTATAAATATTTCACTATTTGCTGACGACTTAGCAATCTACATTCGAGGGAAAAATCCAGCTGCGTCAGGAAAACTGCTCCAAAACGCAATAAAAAAAAACTAGAAGAATGGTCAAAGAACACATGGTTCAAATTCTCTGAAAATAAAACTAAAGCGATTCATTTTAAGAAAATAAGAAGGGTACACCAAAACCCAATATTACACATAAACAACAAAATAATAAAATATGTTCACACAAAAAACTTTCTAGGTGTTAATTTTGATGAAAAACTTAAATGGCATGTCCATATTGACGAATTAAAAAACGATTGCAGTAAAAGATTAAATATTATTAAAACTACAAGGCACTTTGACTGGGGAGCGGACAAACAGACACTTCTGATTATATATAATTGTAAGACCTAAATTAGATTACGGATCAATAGTATACGGATCAGCTAAAAAAACTATATTAAAAAAATTAGACACTATACAAAACACCGCGCTAAGTTTGGCAACAGGAGCTTTCCGAACAAGTCCCGTAGAAAGCATACTGAACGAATCTGGGGAGGTTCCACTCAATATGAGACGAAAGCAACTACTCACAAACTACGCAATAAACCTAGCAACACATCCAGACCATCCAACATTTAACTGCCTATTCAAAATAAATCAAAATATCCTAAATATCCAAGACGAAACCAATCTACAAAAACAAATCATTGAATACCTCTCAGCATTAAACATACAATTTCCCAAACTCCAAAAATATTTTATCCACAACACTCCCCCCTGGGCACTTACAACACCGAAATTCGATTTATCACTTCACCGTCTTAAAAAAGAAGCTACTTCAAGTCTCACATACCAAAATAAATCTGCTCCAGAATCCAACCAACCAAGATAATTTATACAGACGCATCCAAGAAGGAAAACCACGTTGGGGTTGCCCAAGTAACAGCTGAAACCACAAAATCTTCAAGATTACCTACTACTGTATCCATAGAAACAGCTGACGAATTAAGTATTTACATGGCACTACAATCTATAACTGCTAATAACCACAAAATAGCAATTTTCTCAGACTCGATAGCCGCATTAAACAACATTCAAAACAGGCAAAGTAAAAAGCCAACTATAATAAGAATACAAGAAGAGATCCACAAACTATCAAAATTACACCAAAATAAAATATACCTAATATGGATTCCAGGTCATTCAAGCATTGACGACAACGAACAAGCTGACAACGCAGCAAAAGAAGATACAAGCCCAGTACAAAATATCCCCGTACCAGCAACAGACTTTAAGAATGCTCTCAAAGACATTAGAGTACAACACAAAAAAAGTGCATGGCTCAATATCGACCCAAATAGGAACAAATTACGAAGTATCAAGAAAAACATAAAAGTATGGGACCTGGAAAAAGGACGAAAAATACAGACATTAATGACAAGACTGCGCAATGGACACTCAAGACTCACCCACACGTACCTATTCAACAGAGAAACCCCCCCTCGGTGTGAAAATTGCGACGTGCTATTGACCATAGAACATATCTTCCGAATGTGAATCATACAACTATTCAAGAACCAAATTCAATATCCCCAACAACATCTCAACAGCCTTACAAAACAACCCAGACAGTACCACTAACATCATCGCTTAGTTACTTAAGTAAATTATGTCGCTTAATTACTTAAGCGACATAAAACTACTAAAACAAATCTAGATCTAAATATTACTATATTAAAATTGTGTAATACAATTATAAGTCAATTATAAGTGTTTAATGTTAAAATTTATAAGTTAATTGTAAGTGTTAATATGTAATATGTCATAATTATAATATATAAGACGCTATAAGCCTAGCAGTTGAAGCGTCTCTAAATAAAAATTAAATAAAAAAAGGCCCTATGTGGCATGATGGGCTAATTTATAAAATGATAGATAAAAAATTTCCATTTTACTTAATAAAAATAATCCAGTCATATCTTAAACATAGAACCTTTAGCGAAAACGTGAATAACACACAATCTTCCGAAAAATTTGTAAAAACCGGGGTTCCCCAGGGATCAATCTTAGGCCCATTTTGTACATTTTGTTTATTAATGAAATTCCAAAAATTAAAAATACCCACATAGCACTTTACGCAGATGATACTGCCGTCTATACAGACTCGTGGCGTCTTGACACTATATCGAATCGTTTAACTGAGAGTGCATTTAAAATAAATAAACACTTTACTAAGTGGAAAACAAAATTAAATATCAATAAAACGAAAGCTATTATTTTTACTAAAAGAAGACCAAATAAAAATTTTGATTTATGAAATGTGCATAAGGCCTATAATGACTTACGCGTGTCCAGTATGGAGTAATACCAGTAAACCAAACATTAAACAGGTGCAAACTATGCAAAACAGATGCCTAAGGATAATTTGGTGATTACCCACGCTGGACACGGGTGACCGATATGCACAGGGAAATAAATATTGAACGTATTGATAATTATATACTCAAATTAATGACAAAGTTTTTCGAAAAATGTAAATTAAATATTAACCCATTTGTGGCGCCCGCTCCTGGCCTAGGTAGAGTAGGAGTCCAGGACGACACACAATGGTTGACTTTGAAATGTCAAAAATATAATTGTTATGAGAATTTAATTTTATAAAATACGGTCAGGTTCTTGGTTCAGTTGCGTTGCCCGGAATGATAATAAAAGAGAAAAAAAAATATTTGTACAAAAAAAAAATTTACATAATTATAATTGTTGCGGACTGCAACAATTAATAGCGGTAAGCGCGGCGGTGAATTCAGTAAATTACACTCTAAATTAATCCCAAAATAAATTATATAACAATCAAAAAAATTCATACAAAATTGACCTCTAAATTATATTAAATAACTACTAAAATTATGAATTTAAATAATTTCTCATCAAGAAAAAATTTTGAGAAACGGTTAACGTTTTTTAAATAAGTTTATAACAAAAGAATTATTACTTTAAATTAATGTAATAAAAGATGTCTAAGTCCGACAAACGGTTACGAACGGTTTGATGTTCGTAGCTGCTTGTTCCGAGGATGCCCGACAGAAAATAATCGGAACACAAAAATTTATAAACTGACAATTTTTATGATAAAATTTATATGAATAAACTTACTCTGTTAGGCCTTACTATTACACGGAATTAATTTAACTGATTTGAATAACAACCTGACTATGGAGGGAAATCTCCAGATAAAAAATAATAGTTTAACAAAATTGTAAATTTGTTAATTAATATATATATATATATATATATATACATATATTAATTAACAATAAACATGAATCAGGGGAACCTGATAGAATTCTCACACATACTGAATTTAAACTTGTAGAACAATATAACCAGAAAAGCACATGTGCTCTAGGGAAATCTGGAGGGAAAACTCCAGAAAAATAACTTTTAACAAATATATAAATTAATAATTAATATACTCTTATATATATTAATTAACAATTAACACAAATCAGGGGATGCTGATTAAACTGAACTGATTTCAAAACTATTACACGAATATAAAATCAAAACCACGTCTGCTCACTTTGGTTGGAAAAATATTAATTTAATTAAGGTATCGTTGCATATTTGGTCGCTTGCGCCGATCGGAATGAAATTAGTAACTGTAATACCAGCGGCTCTAAACAAGTTATATTTAAATAAAATGTTTATTTAAATAAAATCAAAAATAAGTTTAAATAAATACGATAATATTGTAATATAGTATTGTATAATATTATAGAAAATATTATTGTAAAAGGAATAGTATTCTGGTAATATTATTGTAGGAATAAAATATATAGTGGTTCTAAATATGTTTTTCTCTATAAAATGAAATATTATTTAAATTAGATAAAAATGGTAAAAATGATAATTAAACGGAAATAAATATAATTTGGAATAAAAAATGAAATATACAAGGTGGTACGCCCTAAGCGGGCGCTTCACCATTCATAAACCAAATCGGTAACTATACTATAGAGCAGGGGTCCCCAAACTTTTTTAACCGTCGACCCCCAGAAGAGTTTCTCGACATCTTATAGACCCCCTCTATTTTACAATTACGTTATTAAAATAGGACAAGCAAAAAATACGCTTATGTGATTTTTTATATTGTTTTGTGTACAGTGTTTTTTATTTATATTACATTTATCTAATATAATTATATCTAATCAGATGCAATACAATAATATTATTAAATAAAATTTACTGTCATTGTCAATGTGACGGGTGTGGTTGGTGACTCTTTGGAAGATTAGTATAGTCGGGTTCAAAATGATTTAATTTCAGCCTTAAACCGCCACGGAATTCTACATCTAACTTGTTTCTCTGTTTTGTCAATATGGAACTAACATGGCTAAAATCAGCCTCATCCATATACGAACTTGAAAATTCTAGCAAAAAGTGAACTACCATTTCCGAAAGTTTTGGATATTTCTGTATAACATTTACATTTGTCCAAAAGTAACTTAAAGTAACATTTTTAAAAAGCGTTTTAGCTTCCAGATCAACTGACAATTCAATAAATTTATCTTGTATATTACTTTCGATGTTTTCAACATCTGCAGAAAAGGGCGCGATAGTCCAATCTGGGATGTGCATGTTCTCTAAATTCTCAAAACACAATTTAAAATCCTCAATTTTTAAAGATGCTTTGTGTATATTTCCAAGTCTTCTGAACTCTAAGTCTTCCATTTCTTCTACTGCAAATCTTTTACTTCCAATTGTCGCAAATTCGAAAAATATTGAAAATCTCTTCGTAACAATGAAGATCTAAATAAGTCTAATTTAACTTGGAAGCCTAAATGAAGTGCCCGAGCTTGAATAATCGTGGCATCTTTATCCTATAACCGGGACTGGATGTCATAAATTTTCCAAGGAAGTCCGTCAAGTAGAAAATGTGGTTTTTATTTTTCTGCAGTTTATCATTCAAAAAGGAATTAACGTCTCCAAGAAACTCTACAACTGAGTCGAACAACTCGACTAGCCCTTGTAAACTTGCACCTCTAGACAACCATCTGACTTCAGAATGATATGATATTTCATCATTTTCTTCACAAAGTGTGGCAAATAATCTCGAATTTAGAGGATCACTTTTAGTTTGATTAATAGATTTAATACACACCTTTAGAGTATTATGCAGTTCGTCACTGAAAGCTTTTACCACCAGATAGTTTCTGTGCAACACTCAGTGAATAGGTCGTACACCGGGAACCAATATTTACCAATATTGTACTATGTTTTTTAATTGCCTTTTTCCTAGTAAAACTATTAAACTTAAATTGTCATAGTTCCCAAAATTTTGTTACTAATAGTAAAAATATTTTAATGTACATAGTTTTAATAGGAATATGTAAGGTTAGCTATAAGATTTTTTTTTTTTTATATGTTCTTATTTTGACGTCAATAAAGCGTGTTCTACATTATACAATTCTCGTCAAATTTTCATACTTATGTATTTCTTTGACTAGAACTTGTACTAGAAATAAATCAGTGAAATTGTAGAGTGTAAAACACTTTATGTAGTCAAGGTCAACTTTATTCAAAACTAGATTTGGACAAACTTTTCTTGAAAATATTTTCAAGTTTAACAGCGGTACCAACATTAAAATTACGCATGTAAATATTTTGTATTACCACGTGTTTAATAGTGTTTTGTTGATCATTGGTTTGAATAGGCGAATATATAAATTGTGTTTTGTACGTAAATCAGTAATTTTACAAATCTAATAGCTAGGTTATAAACACTTGACAAGATAAGAATTATATATTTATGTTGGTACTTTAAATGAACTGAAACACGTGTAAGAATTTCATTCTCTACCAAAAAATTGAAAAATAAATTGTATTAAAACTTTGACAACTTCTAGTTCAAAGAAAAAAGTTTAGAAAATTGGCGAATAAAGTATAATGTAGAACACGCTTAAGGATTTTATATATTAAAAAAAAAAAAATGAGTATTGTAGACATTTCTAGTGTGGTTTTTACAAGATATACTTACCGTGATACACGCCTTTAGGTCCGTCTGTCCCAGCCTGAATAGTCATGACATCTGCACAACAATACAATAAGTTTATTACCACACCATTAATTGTTAAAATACATAACAATCAAATATTATCAGATGGCATTATTGAATATTAATCTGAATTGCAGTAAAAAACAAGACCCCAGTAAATTAATAGACAGCAGTTACAAAAGTTATTTAGAAGAAAACAATTACGATGAAATGATATACACAGACGGTTCAGTAGATCATAAAAAAATCTTAGCAACTGCGCATACTATGAGGGTTTCCTTTTAAGTTTTTACAAAAACTTAGAAAGAAAAAAAATTTTTGAACAAACTCTTTTATTGCTTTTCAAAATATTCGCCTTTAAGATTATATACTTTTGCATGCGCTCAAACCAATTCTCGAAACATTTTTTCCACTCTGAAGTTGGTATCTCAAAAACATGATTTTCGAAGGCTTGAGGTGATGAAAATCGCTGTCCACGCATTTTTTGTTTAAAATTGAGAACAAAAAAAGTCGTTAGGGGATAAATCAGGTGAATACGGACAATAAGACATTAATTCGATGATTTTTTGTTTCAAATAATCAATTGTTTGACGTGCTGTGTGGGAGCTTGCATTATCAAGATGAAGAATGATGCGACGTTTTTGGTTGTTTTTCCTGATTTTGTCGATGATTTCTGGCAAACAAATTGTTGTAAACCATTCAGCATTAACTGTTCTCCGATCCTCCAAAGGAATGGTTGTCCAGTACAACCGAAAAAACAAACGTTACAAAACTTCATTTTCTTGGAAGTGCTTCGTGAACGAACAACTTTTTTGGGTTTCGGTTCATCTTGGAAGACCCAAACAGTGGACTGTTACATAGTTTCCGGTTCATATGAATAAATCCAATTCACAATAACAAATGTCAAATTTTACGAATATTATAATGACACATTTCAATATTTCCATCTAGTGGCCGTTTGTAAAAATATAAAAAGTAACCCTCGTATAACGCAAGGGAGATTGAAAGCGTGAACGAGCATACTGACTATACCGATGCGATTTTCGGATTATTTTCAATTTTTTTTTCTAAATATCGTCATGAAAAATTTCGGTGTCGCGTTAAATTCGGTGTCGCGGTATATTCGGGCTAATACGGTAATTTATACTTCCAAAATATAATTAAAAAAATAAACAATATGCTTAATTCAAATAATAGGAAACGAATCGCAAGGCGGCAGCACGAAAGCTATTTTTATGACGTATTTACTAATATGATCTATTCAGGTCGACCATCACACCATCGGATCATTCGTCTATTGGCAAATATCAATATACAGGATGTTATATTTTAGTGGACCCAGCAAATATCTCGCTTATTTATTAAGTCAGTAATTTATTTCATATAACATGATTTATACAGCAACATGTAAGCTACTTGGACTGAGGAAGCTAGTTTTTCTAGAAATGGTCTTTTCAATAATAAAAACTGCCACTATTGGAGCATGGAACATCCTCATGAAATTCGGGAAACAAGACACCAGATTAGTTTTAAACTAAATGTTTGGTGCGGGATTTTAAAAAACAAAATTTTTGGCCTTACTTTTATGAAAAAAATTTGACGGCTGCATTGTATGCTGAATTTTTAAATAATGTTTTATACGATTTTTTCGAAGAGATTCCACTTGGAAATAGGCTTGGTATGTGGTTTCAACAAGACGGAGCGCCTGCGCCTAACGCGAGAAGATATTTTAAATAATACATTTGAGCGACGTGTTATTGGAACAAATTGTTTAATTCGGTGGCTTGCTCGTTCTCCCGATTTGACCCCATTTGTGTTTTTTTTTTTTTATTACGTTAAAGATTTTGTTTATAAAGAACCAGTAAACACATTAAACGAACTGAAGAATAAAACTGAAGCGGCAATTGAATCTTTATCTGCAGACCAAATAGAAAGGGCTACTTATTCTGTTTTAAAACGTTGTGAAAAATATATTGAAAAGGCTGGGAGTCATTTTGAATATTTGTTGTAAAATCACAATAAAATTTATCGGTTAATAATAATAGTTAAAATTGTTTTAGTTAATTTTTAGTCATGGCTCACTATTCTTTTTTCGACTAGGTGTATAAAATAGTGCCTGCCATTTTACTTTTTTATAATGTAACATATAAATTATTTTACATGATTGTAAAGCAAATTTGATGTACTTTTCAAATCTGTAAAAAAATGTAGTATGTTCCATTTAAAATTTCAAAGTTGATATTAATTACTAATAAACCGGAAGTGGTATCATGAATGTACATCCGTCATCAAGTAGCTTACATGTTGCTGTATAAATCACGTTATATGAAATAAATTACTAACTTAATAAATAAGCGAGATATTTGCTTATATATATATATGTAAAAGATTACATAGGACCAGTGATGGCATCCTAAATTTTCAGGTAAGCGGTTCTATAAAGTCATGTGATATCTAGGAACCTATTCTGTATTTTTAAGAGTGAAAACGAATTATAACGAATCGAGTGGTAATTAATAAGTGATGAATTCGAAATATTCAAGTGGTAGAAAAAATTATTCTTTCCTTACGTTTCAAATATTCCAATTTGTTTTCGTAATTTAACTTACTGAGCTGAGATTTTAAAATGATTTATCCAAACATCCCATTCTTTATTATTCCCTTGACGAAATACACTTGACAAAAATATTTACTAGAAAACAGGTAACTTTTGTGGTTTAGTTGTAAAATCATTAGAATGCAATTCAGAGTCTGTGAAAAAAATGTATGGTAGTTATTCATAAATAAGGGACAACTTATACCTGACTTGTATAATAGAATAAGTTAAAGATGGTTAAAAATTAAAGACGTAATTTTTTAAAGTAAATATTAAATAAAATTACAATAGTAAAATATTAATCAAGTTAAATTAAAATAATTCGTAATTAGCAAAAATGTTGTTCTTATATATTTTAGAAAAGGACATCAAGTCATCATTACACGTATTTTACATGTATTTTAACTTGTAAAATTTTAATTAAACTTGTAAAACAGTTTTGTTTGTTTACTCCTGGTGCAACGATTAGAACCATTAACACTTATAGCATTAATTTGCAACATTAAAATGTTGATTGTTGATAGAAATGTATGAAATAATACATAATTTCGTATATTTAGTATCTAATATTTTTTAAGTGACATCTTAGAGAATCGACTGAAATTATTATTTTGAAGATTTGCTCTATCGCATTTATATTTATTCATTCACTTCACTCAATACTCTTTGAATTTTAATTTTAAAAATTTGAACAAATATTAATGAAGTAGTAACATTTGTATAGCCCGTAAATAAATATGATTTTTGACGCCTTTCCGAAGGGTCCGTTTACCTAAAAAAAGGGTTTTACAACAACCATTAACACATGGAACGAGGCAAGTTTAGACCAAGTACCTACCACATTTACGAAAATAATTATACCGTTTGTTAAACCATTTTAACCTTTGAGGAAATATTCGAATTGTATATAAAGCAATATTTGTAACAAATAATTTGTAATTATTAAATTTACTAATTGAAAATGGGAGTTTTGAAATAATGTTTGACACGTACACTTCACTCATTAGAAGTAGTACTACTTAGTAATATAAATAATTATTGTTTTTTTTAGACTTATTTAATTTGCAACTAAAAATTTATATAATCGCAACCACGTTTGTTTTAAAAAAATTATCATGTTTTGCACAAATAATAGTTCGAATCTAATTGTTCTATGTCCGATTGCCTTTAATGCGATTGATTTTTTTTTTAAATATCTTATTAATTTCTCCGGATTTTGTACACATTAGGTACTGTTTGAACAAGAATATAAATAACGAATACTTTGAAAATTATGTTAAAGATTTTAATAGATATCATGCATTATAGTTTTTTTTTATGTTAGTAATATTTCCGTCAAAAATAAATGCTGTTTACGTTTATGATTGCAGCCCTACATTAAAGATTTTTACGAAACCGCCACTGGTATTTTCCTCATTAAATAAAGCTCGTTTTATTGAAACTAAATAGAATAATTCTTAAGATTGGAAAAAGTTTTAGACAAGTTTTTAAATGTATTATAATACTATATCCGTAATATTATATGATTTTTGAATTTTTGAAGTTAATTTTATGCTTTAATATATGTAAGCTTTATTATATTAGTAAGTGTTCACCCAGCAGAAAACAAAAGTTGAAAAAAAAATGAGAAGTATATGTAAGTTGCCTAGATGGAAATTACTTAATCTATTTCTATTTTATTAGCAAAATAAATTCCAGTTTCTTATATTTTATGGATAATAAATGTTTAATTTTTTTTTTTAAATAGTGTAGCACACCACACAGCGTGCTATGAATAAGCAAGATGCACTGTCAGTTTTGTGATGAGAAATTTTATAATTAATAAATATGTCTCGAATAGTAGTTATTTAGAAGCGTAAATTCGAGATTACATCGATAACTTGCATTTTAGTTATTTTCAAAAATTGCATTAATCTCGATTTTTTTTAAAAGGTTGTCACGTGTAATTTTGGAAGTTTAGATAAATTTGTAATAAGATTATTAATGTTACTATGGAACCGACGTTTGACAGGGACGATAAAAAAAACAAAACGAATTTGTTTGGAAGGTTTTGTATTATTTGTTTTGGGGAGATATTAATTATTAAAGAAAAACGGAATCAATGAAATTTTGAAGAAAAGATTGCCTATTTAGAAGGAACTTTTATAAATTGATTCAGCCGCATTGTGCGGAAGTTTATAATTAATATTACAAGCCGTAAGACGGAAATTATCCCCATTTTAAATAAAAAATAGTAGTATATAATTGTAATAAACGCCGTATTGTCAAACGGCGTTTTTGGTATTGGTTATAAACGGTTATTTTATTTCTGGAACCCAAACATCAAAATTTAATTTGAGGAATTTGGATAACGTATTGGTCTATTTGGATTTCTTCTTCTCAAAATTTATCAAGTTACCCCGATTATTGTAACGTATCTTAGGTTAAGTTAGTTTTAAGTTCTTATTGTAAATTGCGGTAGCTTTAATTGTGGCCACAAATTTACATTAGCTATTTTATTTATACTAAATTTATTTCTGTAAATATGTTACAATAATTGGTCGCGGAAATAAATTACTCCATCATTCAAAATTTCAATTTTAGCATATTTTGTTTTTGTTATTGTATCTAAAGTTCTCCCACTTTTTCTTTGGTCAGAGGAATGGCGCCCTAAAATAAATTAGACCTTAATAGTTTCAGCCCACACCCTCCAAGTCTCAAACCTCGTACTGGGTTAGTGGCACCAAGGAAAAGCAACATCTAGAAATTCAATTTTTTCCTCGTTTGACTTTCTAAGGGAAATTGATAAAATTTAAATATTTCCCAGGAACCGTGACAAGGTTTTGTTTTATGTTATTTATTTTTTTAACATGCTGCTACATTAACGACTAGCAACTCGCTAACGGTTGTTTGAAGATAAGCCATTGTTGTAAAAGGTGATACAGAGTTTAGTTAATTTTACTTAAACTTTTGGACTCAGTTTTAAATTTAATTTTAAGCGTTAGTTTGTACTAACGCAGTCGACAAGTTTAGACAGAGAAAAAACGCGTAACTGACTCAGTGATCAGAAGTTATCATAAGAATATAAGCAATCTAGAAGCGTTACTTGTCTATACGCCACCTAGGCGATAGAAACCTAATGTGTTGTAGGATATGAAATTATTAAATTTTTTCAGACTAATAATTGAAAAGAGACAAATGATAGTGCTTAGAATTTTTATTTATTAGTTCTTTTGTTCAATACGAAACATTGAAGTAAACCACAAACGTTAATTGATTTATTTGAGATTTGATTTATTGGATTTAATTGGATTTAACGTACAAAATGTGTATAAGTATATGAGTGAAAAAGCTTAAGTGTATTTCTAGTTCCTAAATTTCTGTTGACTTTTACGGCATCCAGGGAATATCAGCTGCTTTAGCATCACTGATACAAAAATTGCATTATGATATGTGTATTTTATCTATTGTTACCACCGACAATCGAGTCGAGTTTGCCACCGGGTGTCGACCAGAGCTTCTCAAGAATGCTACCGTTTACTTCCGTCGCGTACCACGGTACGTCATAATAGTTATTTCCGTCAACAACCGCACAGAAGTCATATTTATTGAAATTAAACTACAATTATGCAGGATATTATGTATTTAACAAATATTTATTTTGTAACTGTCATATATCAAAAAGTACATCAACATCAATATTTCCATAGCATCCAGGTATCAGGTATCTCATATCTATACCTTTCAAATTATACAATGTTTAAATATTTATTTCAACACTCCCCCTCATTGAATAATTTGGTGATACCTGAATTTTTGCAAAGCAATTGCAATCTTGGTGCTGCTAGAGGTTTTGTTAGCATATCTGCTAATTGTTCTGTAGTTGAAATTTTCTGAACATTTATTTCACCTTCAGTCACCAGTTCTCTCACAAAATAATGCCTTATTCGTATATGTTTCGTCCTTTGATGCATTTCTGAATTATGTGACAGACGAATGGCAGCTTCGTTGTCCATATGAAGAACAGGAACATTCATGAATTCAGTAATTTCATTCAAAAACCTCTTCAACCAGCAAATCTCGCGAGCAGCTTCGCTAGCAGCAACAATTTCTGCTTCAGTGGTTGAAATTGAAACTGACTGCTGTTTTCTACTGAACCAGGATATTGGACCACCTGCGTAAATACAAATTACGCCTGAAGTTGAGCGACCAGTGCTAAAATCACCACCATGATCAGCGTCACTGTAACATTCCAATTTTCCAGTTCTATGTCCAGCTTTATAGAGAATTCCATAATCTATGGTACCTTTTAGATATCGAAGAATTCTTTTTATTTTAACTACGTCTTAATGTGTTGGATGTTCAAGACATCTCGACGTAACACCAACAGCATAAGCCAAGTCAAAGCGTGTTCCAGTCACCAAGTACAGAAGAGCTCCAACTACTTGACGGTATGGAAAGTTTAAAACTGAGGAGTTGTTATCGTTACTTCCTTCTATTTTATCGTCTTTTAGTATTGGTGTTGTAACTGGCCGGCAATCATTCATACCAAATTTTTCTAAAATTCTTTTTTTGTAGCTTTCTTGACTTACTGTTATAGAACCATCTTCCCTTCTTTGAATTTCTAGACCTAAATAATAAGAAGCTGGTTTACATGTTATCTTGAATTCTTCCCGTAATTCAGCCATTAACTGTTCTAAAAATGTTATGTTTTTCGCTGCTTCTAATCCATCATCCACATATAATGCTAAAATAACTTTGTTTTCACCTTTTCCTCGCATAAAGATACAAACATCCGCTTCACTTCTTTTGAATCCCAATTTTAGTAAATACTCGGTAAATCTTTCATTCCAACATCTTTGTGCTTGCTTGAGTCCATACAGACTTCTTTTCCATCTGCAAACTCTATTGGAATCATCTTCGTAACCCTCCGGCTGTAACATGTAAATTTCCTCTTTTAACTTACCATATAAGAAAGCTGTAGTTACATCAAATTGTGTTAAAACCATATTCTGATTAGCTGCAACGCTAAGTACAGCTCTAATTGATGCTGCTTTTGCAACCGGGCTAAACGTTTGATCATAATCAATACCTTTCTTTTGTGAATAACCCTTAATTAGCAATCTAGCTTTGTATTTATTAATGGATCCATCTGGATTAGTTTTAATTTTAAAACCCCATTTTCCATCAAGCGGTTTCTTTCCAGGAGGAAGATTTGTTAGTTCCCATGTTTTGTTTTCCTTCAATGATTTAATTTCATTTTCCATAACCTTTTCCCATTCTTCTTTATCTATTGACTTTATTGCTTCCTTGTAAGTTGTAGGTATTTTTAACTGACTCAATTCTTCTGCAGAGGATAATAAAGTTTCCAAGCTTGAACCCATATTCTTGATGTCTTCTGCAACTTGCTGTAGAGTTTCTGTTTTGTTTATTTTCTTTCCTACTGTTTCATATCTGTTTGGTGGAATGCCTTTATTTGCTCTTGAAGATCTTCTTACCACTTCTTCAACATGTATGTTTTCTTCATTTTGTGCTATAACTTGATGAGTTCCAACATCTTTAACATCTCTGTTTCTTAATTCTTCAATTTTCGTTCTTGAAAATTGTACTTCAATAGAATCACTATTGTCTTCATTCTTTTTTCTTTCTTTCTTTCCAATGAAGTTAACGTTTATACTGCTTTTCTTCACTTCTTTCTTGTTTTCTTTATTTCTTTTCTTCTGCGTTACTTCTTTTTCTAGTATTACAACGTCTTCTGGACTTTGATTTATAAACTTCTCAACAAATTTCACATCACGACTAATTGTCACCTTTTTTGTAATTTTGTTGAGTAAACGGTAACCTTTAGAGTGTTCGGCATAACCAACGAAGATCAACTCTTCTGATTTACTGTCCCACTTCTTTCGTTTCTGGTCTGGAATAAGTGCATATGCCTTACTTCCAAATATTCGAAGGTGTGACAAATTCGGCTTTCGTTTTTCCCATAATTCAAAAGGTGTACATGACGATGATAGAGATCTTGTTGGAAGTCTGTTTTGCAGGTAATTAGCAGTCATTAATGCTTCTCCCCAAAAAATATTTTCCATTTTAGCATCTTCTAATAGACATCGACCCATTTCAACTAAAGACCTATTTTTCCGTTCTGCTGCACCATTCTGTTGATGTGCATATGGAACTGAAAACTGTTATCGAATACCTTGTTGTGATAAATAGTCTCTTTTGTTGATAAACTCACCTTCACAGTCTGAACGAAGAACTTTTGGTTTCTTATCAAACTTGTTTTTGACCATTTCAATATAATTTCTACAACATTGGTACACTTCAGACTTTTCAGATAATAAATAAACAACTGTATACCTGCTGAAATCGTCAATGAATGTCAGAAAACATTTCCGTGCACCTGGTGTGACAGATTTCATAAGTCCACATACATCTGTGTGTATTAATTCAAGAACTTCTTTCGACCTGTTAACTGTTACAAGATTTATTCGCAAATGGTAATTTGATAAGCTTACTTTTAATACAGACTTCACAATTTTCTAGAATTCCGCAATTCTTTATTTTTAAATAATTCAAATTTCTGGACAACAATTTTAAAGCTTCTGGATCACGATGACCAAATATACGGTGCCAATAGTGCAAACACCCATGGCCATTATGCAGCTTCCAGCACCTTGTGCTGATACTACTTGATTATTTGCTATAGTTATTGTAGGCCGAATACTGCTGTCAAAATTTAACAATATACTTTTGTTATTGGTCATATGAGAAGTAGCACCTGAATCAATTATCCATCCACAATCCTGAAAATTTTATGTAGCAAAACATACCTGTTTACTGCTGCTTGCAACTTTTATCACTTCTTTACGTTTGTTTGCCAACCATCTCTTGTACTTACTGCAATCCGGCTTTATATGTCCAACTTTATGACAAACGAAACATTCCCTTTGATTATTATTTTTATTTTCTACTCTAGAATAACTTTTGGTTGCTAAAGCCATACACTCGTCAATTGGTATTTATTTAATTTGACTATGTCTTTTGTACTCTTCTAAAAGTTTACTTTGAACTAACTCAAAAGTAAGATCTGTCTCCGGTCTCGTTTCCAATGCGGTAATCAATGTGTCGTACTGTGCATTTAAACTACTAAGCAACATTGCAACCATCCAGCTCTCGAACACATCTTCATTACTTACGGCGTCCAATTTTGTAAATAGCGTAACCATTTCATTTATATGCTGCTCCATATTTCCATTTTCTACAAGTTTCAAGTTACAGATTTTACGCATTAATTGAACCCTGTTACTTAAACTTGCCTTTTCATGGTATTTTCTTAAATTATCCCAAGAATCTTTCGCAGAACTTGATTTTAAAATATAGTTTAATTGACCATCTTCTACAGACAACCCAATGAGTGCCCGTGCTTCATTATCCATCCTTATCCATTCCTCTGTTACAGGATTTGGTTTTGGTTTACACACAGCATCCCATAATCTCTCTTTTATTAAGAGGAGTTCCATTTTATATTTCCAAATATAATAATTTCCATTATTCAATTTGGAAATGGCAAATTTCGTGTCTGACATTATAACTATTTAATTTAATAACTAAACGAGTTACTTTAGAGAGTGCTTCTGGATGTTCCTGGGCCCATCCCAGCCGCAGTGGAAGCGTACTGGGCCCATAACCTATTGAAATTAAACTACAATTATGCAGGATATTATGTATTTAACAAATATTTATTTTGTAACTGTCATATATCAAAAAGTACATCAACATCAATATTTCCATAGCATCCAGGTATCAGGTATCTCATACCTATACCTTTCAAACTATACAATGTTTAAATATTTATTTCAACAATATTATCAGTGGAACTGACCTGCAGAAGATCGACGTACGGCAATAAAGCTGATGTATCCCGACGAAAGAAGGCTCGAACAACAGACCACTCAAGACCCGTGAAGAAGATGTTATCGCTACGCTGGGGTCTTCCCAGCGTAGTAATCTCTCAGAAGGCTATAGCAGCGCAGTAATCAAAGGCGAAATCGACGTCAGACTATCGAAGAAGAGACATTACTTTATATGGCATACTTATGAAGCAGAAGAAGGCAGAAGAGTTGTGATTTCGGGGTTGGAAGTCAAAGCAGTATTTAGCGAGAAAATGATGCCGCAAGAAGCGAGCAATGAAAAATGGTTCCACGAATAATCCACATTATGTGTTGAATTTATGTTGTGTTATTGATAGACATGTTGTCTAAGCACCTAGCTAGGAAGATTAACCGCACATCAATTTACAATGGCCACCCTGATGACAGCGTCCTCGTCCGGCCTCAAGACGAGCCCGCCCGAGCAAGCAGTTAGGCCCTGTTTCGCTCAAATTCAATTGACGATTACCATTCCTCTCAAGAATGAGGCCCACATGTATTGCAGGCCAGACAAAAGGATAAAAGAATAAATTTGTCTACATAGAACCTCAAACAAAAAGGGTTGCCCTATGCATATTCGTCCGTTGAAATGAAAAATCGTCAGGAGTTGTAGATTATTGTCGCTTAATCCAAGAGAAAAATCGTAGCAACTGTCAAATCATCTGCGAAGACGATTAAAATGAGAAATCGTGGCGACTGTATAATCAGTCTGCGTACAGGATACTAGTAAATTTGTGGTGGTTCAGCCCGTAGCGCGAACCGCAAATATCTGTTTCGCCCGTTCACGTTGTTACTAGGGCGTGGAGCGATAGTTGAGACTGCACGCGTTACAAAACAACAGCTGAAACTATCTGCGTGTGGCCAAACAGAGGTGTTGCTTTGCCACCCCCGAAACGAAAACGAAGTCGCGAAATGTAAATGAAATCAAGAAACGAAAATGAAACGAAAGCGAAAAACGAAGAAAGTTTAAAGAAGAATATTTTGAGAAAAGATGTTGTATATAAAGTATGGGCTGACGAACAATATGATAGAGAATTTCTACACTGAGAAATTTAATTTAAATGTAAGCCGTTGTTAGCCATGAGACATTCTACGGAGAAGAGCTGCGAGTTTGCAATCTTTCACGAAGACATCGAGTCAGCTACGAAAAAAAAAAAAAAATCCTACTTCCGAGGTCGGAAGAGGTGTTCAAGATGGATGCGCACCAACCAGCAAAAGAAAATTTTCAAGTTCAACAGGTACCCTCCTATTGGTACCAGATCTGAGATCCTTACACAACCATCAGCGCGGTCAACTTCCACCAGGTCAAGAGGGATGAACAGGTCCGCCATGACTTCCCCTCTGTAGGTCTTTCCATTGGTATCCCCGCCCCCTAAGGTTAAGTATTTACTCCTCTTTGGATCCTTCTCCGGTTTGAAGGTTAAGCCAAACCTGCGAAGGACCCTTGAGAAAAGGTGTCCATCCATATGAATGGATAGACACTTTTTAAAAGGAGGGAGTAATGTAACGAATCGAGTGGTCCATCAGAAACTTTCACAAACACCCGTCGGGATAATTCCTTTGAAAGGCATTTCTTGGGATCTTTAAAAGGGTATATTTTTTTGAAAATTCAAATAGATAATAAAATTTTAGAAATTTTATGTTTACGACACGTAACTTTAAAATATTTTTAAAGTTTATTGTTCAAGGAGCCATTTGTTCAAAGTTATTATTTAATAACTTTGACAGTTCCTTGAACAACCTTTTTCCCTTTTTCGTCGAATCGCCCTGAAATGCCTTACAAAAACACACGATTCTCTGAAGAGGAGATCAGATAGTATTCAGTCTTGTTAGTAGTAAGAACTAAGTAGTGGCATTCGTAGAGGGACTGGTTCGGCATTCTGGTGGACAACTTGATTCTGTTGGTTTAATATTTTTGTTTGAATACATTTTAATTATCTTAACTTCTTTGTAAATATTACTGTTAATAAATTTAATTCATTAATTTTAAACCATGTTAACGAGTGTAAAACCTTCACATTTAAACTTTAGTGAACAGCTTAGATCCAAACTTAAATACAAGATGCCTGTTCAGTCGGTTGGTAAGTACAAATACATATCATTTAATTCACATATCGTAATGATGAACCCTGGATAACACTCACGCCTACTACCCGAACTCCTTTAGTCAGTAATCTCACTTCAGTTTGAGATTAGACGTAATATTATACCACAGGCTCGCTACCTAGTGGATAATAAATGGTACGTTCTAAAGTAACGTTACCGGTTCGCTACAGAATCACTTATTTCCATTTATTAAATATAAGGAAAAAAATTTAAGAGTGTATTATTAATAACCCATAAAATAAATATTACATTTGCAACACTGCAGGGCACGGCGCACGATTCAAAACTGAAGTCAGAGTAATTAATTTATTTTTAATAATCCTTACAACCGGTTCCCTAAGTTTTCAATAATTTTAAGAATCGGTTCGCGCGAATCGGTTGGATGCCATCACTGCATAGGACAATCATCTCAAATGCTTAAAAATCGAATAACAGGCCATAAGTCAGACGCGAGATGTAAACCCAAAGCGTATAAAATCTTAGCAATTGAAAACAATACTTTTAAACGTAATTTCATAGAAATATGCAAGTCAAATATTAACAATTTGAGCATAATTTATAGTAACCTTATAAACAAACAACATATTTAAATTTGAATTTAAAAGGTTTGGGCGGGATTGAAGTGAATTCTCTCTTCTTGATTGTTTTTCTAAACTTGACTTTGCGCGTTAATTTAGTTTTTAATTTGACAATATATATATATATTTTTTTCATTCTTCAAGAGAAGAATCACGTTCTTTCCGGTTAACCTCTTAGTTTCAACAGTAGGTTCTTGTGACCATGTGCGTTATCTCACAATTATGTTAAAATATTAATTATTAACACTTTTGTATTTTGTATTTTGTATTTGTATTTGAACGAAATAAATATTACATCGATTATGCAAATGTATGTAACACATTTCATATAACATTGATACATAACAAGGTAAATTATAAAATAGACTTAACAATAAATAAAATGTATGCATGCATATAATAATATAAAAAAATGAAAAAGTTAGAATAATAATATAAATGTAATTCTTCGGTAAATACACATGATAAAAATGCTGTCATAAAAGATACGAAGTATCTTGTGGTGACAATAATGAAATCATAAACAAGAAATTTAAAAAAAAAAAGAATTGTAAAATAAAATAAAACTTTAATAAAAAATAATAAAAAATTTAAAAAAAAATGACGTAGACAAAAGAAGAAGCAAATTACTAAACAAATTAATGTATAATAAAGATAAATATATTAAAAATAAATAACAAAAAGTAAAATAAAACAAAATTTAAATAAAAAAAAATTAAAAAAACTGATGTTGACAAATTACTAAATAAATTAATATATGATAAAGATAAATATAATAAAAATAAATAACAAAAAGTAAAATAAAATAAAAATTTAAATAAAAAAATTAAAAAAAACTGATGTAGACAAATTACTAAATAAATTAATATATGATAAAGATAAATATAATAAAAATAAAGAACAAAAAGTAAAATAAAATAAAAATTTAAATAAAAAAATTAAAAAAAAACTGATGTAGACAAATTACTAAATAAATTAATATATGATAAAGATAAATATAATAAAAATAAATAACAAAAAGTAAAATAAAATAAAAATTTAAATAAAAAAATCAAAAAAAACTGATGTTGACAAATTACTAAATAAATTAATATATGATAAAGATAAATATAATAAAAATAAATAACAAAAAGTAAAATAAAATAAATATTTAAATAAAAAAAATTTAAAAAAACTGATGTAGACAAATTACTAAATAAATTAATATATGATAAAGATAAATATATTAAAATAAAAAAATAAAAAAATAAAATAAAATATACAAATAAAAATAATAGATTATAATAATAATAACAATAAAACAAATAAAATAATACTGTACCAGAATAAAAGTTCAATAATATAAATTAAGAAAAGTAAATGGAATAATAAACTCCAGATATCAAAAAATTTCAAGTAAAAGTAAGTAAATAAATAAATAAAAATAAATAAATAAATAGGAAGATAAATAAATAAATAAATAAATTAACTAAAAAAAAATAAATAAAAGGAGAAAAAATGAGAGTTATGCAAAAGAGAAACAAATTATCAGTTTAAACGTTTGAAATTATAGAATTAATAACGTCAACGGGCGTACTGAGTATCCGTTTTTTAATAGTTTTTTTTTTTTAATAATGACTGGAGAACGTAAAAAGATTATTTTTAATCTTCTCAGGAAGAACATAATTTTGTTAAAATATTAAAGAAGAACTGGTTCGTTTTCTTTTCGAAATAGTTTGAGCCCTTACAACGTCCTATTTTTTTACCTCTCGTAAAATATAAATGCTTTGGTAAATGTAGTGTTCTAAAGAAACTATGTTTTTCCTTAAAAAGATATAGAGCGATGTTAAACAAGAAGAGTTTCGGTACACTCAGAACACCCGTAATTTCAAATAGTTTCTCACTTGGAAATCTACGTGGTTTGTTTAGCATGACTTTTAGTATTAATTTTTGTGTAGTTTTAATATTGTAAATTACTGTTTTACTGGCACCTCCCCAAAATAAAATACCATAAGTTAAAATTGATTGAACTACACCAAAATATATCATTTTAAGGGTAGACAGGTTCATACAATATCTCAGATTTTTAAACAAATATATAGTTTTACGTAGTCTTCCAATAACATGATTCACATGTGTTTTCCAAGTGAGACAACTATCGAGATATAATCCTAGATATTTTGTTGAATTTCTAATTTCTATTTTGCTGGGGCAACTACAACTGGATAGCTCAGCATAATTGCAGTTTTGATCATGAAGTATGATTTCACTAAAATTAGGTAATCTGGTTTTCTGGCACATAAAGGGTACAATGTAAGGTTTAGCGATAATAAATTCGAATCAAGCCATGATTTCATTTTCAGTCTGAAGACTGACTGAGATGTTATTGAAAACATTATTCCAGCTGTCTTCAGACACATCCCAGCAAACATTTTTATCCGGACCAGTACTGGTAAAGCACATACTCGCCGGCATTGAAAGTAATGGGCCAGTGCTGGCATTTCGTACTGGGCCAGTACCCCGGTGTCCCGTGGCCCTTAGCTGGTCCATTGATGTATCAGTTGCTGGCCCAGCAACGGTAAAGTGCATTGAAAGTAATGGGCCAGTGCTGGCATTTCGCACTGGGCCAGTGCTGGCATTTCGCATTGGTCCAGTGCTGGCATTTTGCACTGGGCCAGTACCCCGGTGTCCCCGTGGCCGTTAGCTGGCCCATTGATGTATCAGTTGCTGGCCCAGCAACGGTAAAGTGCAAAATAATCGCATTAGTTGCAAGATTTATTTCTGACAGACTAGTGCTTATATTATACCCACTCTCTAGTGTTTCAAATGTAATATATGTGTACTTACCCAGTATTAAAATAAATTAATGGTTAGGTGCAAAATAAATACTCATTTGGCCATTTTCACCATCGTTTTTTTTAAATTTATTTAACAAATAAAGTTGACAATATCGCATCGGTTTTAAACTATTAATGAAGAAATTAACATTGCTGTCAATAGAATGATGCGATATTGTTAACTTAAGTTGTTAAATAAATTTATTCAACGATGGTAAAACTAGCCGATTGTAAATTGAATTAACAGTTATAATTTATTGATTTATTTATAAATATTAAATAAATATAATTTCAGGAATAACAGGAATTAGTTTATTTAATTTATTAATTTAATGAAGAATTTTAAGAAAATGGTTTTCTGCCATTTCGGTCAAACCAATTTCATCCTAAAGATAAGGGGTGACTAATAATTTTCGCCAATATTCGTCTTGTATTATCTACCACATCTTTTCCCCCTGACTTGAAGAGCGCCAACCTAAAGAAATCATACTTGTTAAAATAAATTCAATAAACAAATTTTATAAGCATTAATGCTATAAGCTGTTCACTTTTGTAAGAACAAACTAGATCTGGTTATTTTGGTGATTTTTATAGTGTATTACTGACTTTTAGAAACTTGGTTATATTGTAAAAAAAGCTTTACAGTTTTGGATTAAGTTTGTATTATTTTAGGTTAGTATTATATTTACAAAATATTTAAGATGTCACTATTCAAAATGAAATATGACAAATTATATTTTTTAAATGACATATTTATAATCTTGTATCAGATTTATTAATAATTGAAAATTTTATTACATGAAAAAAACTATGATTGAACTAAACTAAAAATTAAACAATTTAATATGAAATAGTTTGTGTAAACTACGTCCTTAAATCTAACAAAACACACACAAATCACAATAAAAAACTGTATAATGCTCACAATCAATAACTATTCAAATACACATCTTTAAAAACTGTTCACCAACACGTCCCAACTTATACTCACAGAATATCACTTGTACCGACCCTCGAAGGCCACGCCATTAGGGTGTTTTATGACTAAGAACGGTCAGACTTTTCAAATTATTACATTCAAAAAAAGTTATAAACATAAGCACTGGCCCGCTAGAAATAATCTTGGATTAATACAAATAAGGAATGCTTATAAAATGCTGGTAAAGTACTTCGTATAGGCGGAGTGCGAAATACAAATGTGAAGTACATTATTAATACTGGCGTTGCACTTACTTTTGGTGCCAGCAATGTACCAGCGTAAAAGCAGTTTGCCGGCGTTCGGCCGTTAGTTCAATGTTTGCTGGGATAGTACACTGTGTCATCACCATAAGACAATAAAAGCCCATTTAGATTGAGATAGATTAAATCATGAATATAGATAAGAAATAGTAATGGACCTAGTACCGTTCCTTGTGGGACACCTGTAGAAACAAAACCCTGTTGGCTCAGAACATTATTGATAGAAGTATACTGTGTTCTGTCATTTAAATAGCTCTTTAAAAGATTTAAAGTATTGTAAATTACTGTTTTACTGGCACCTCCCCAAAATAAAATACCATAAGTTAAAATTCAAACATATTTCAATTTCACATTGTTAATTTTCTATAAACAATCATTATGCCAAGAATTTTGTAAATTATAGGTCCTGAATGAAGGCTTAAAATAATGCCGAAATATCGGATATTTGGAATAAATGTTGTCTTAAACTTTATTTAACATCAGTCCAAGAGTGCATATCCCAATATATTTCTATATTTTAAATGTTCACAAGTCACTCGTAACTTCCACCAAACGATTTTTTTGTCTTTATAAAAAACTAAACATGTTTATAATGTTTTTTTTTTTAATAACGGAGATATCAACGTTACAAACTTATAAAAATAGTACGATTAAAAATTTACATATAATAAAAACAAAAGTAAAAATTACCAAGTATTTTGGTTACAAATATGTTCGAATAAATATCTGTTATTGTTTAAACACAATCTTTTTCTTTATTTTATGTTTCGCATTACATTGCGTAACATATTTTTAGAAATTTTGCTGCAAGCAAGAGATGTTTTATTTTTTACTTCGTCTAAATTATTAATTGGATCTCTATAGACTGTATTTTTCAGAAATCTCCAAACAAAAAATCTAAAGATGTTAAATCAGGAGATCTAGGAGGCCAGTTAATAGGTCCATTAGTACCAATCCACTTGTCGTCATATTTATTTTGTAAGTTATTATTTACAAGATAGGCATTATGTGCAGGTGCACCATCATGTTGAAAATACTTCAAATTAATTCTGTTAGCTATAGACACATCGCCATAAGATCTTGAAAACTATTTTCCAAAAAATCTAAATACTTTACAGTAGTCAAATTTCCTTCATAGAAATACAGCCTTATTTCGTAGAATTCCAAGCATGTCTATTTTCTCGTAAAATATCTCTTGCTTGCACAATATTCAAACCGACTAACTGAAAGCTATTCCAGTATCCGAGTTCCCACACTGCTATGAGGATTGGAAAAACCGTCTCAAGCGCAGTGTGGCTTCCCAAGGAAGTTATTTTGAGGCAGACAATATTGAATTGTAATTCTATTCGAATAAAACAATTTTAAAAAATCTGTCCAGTTATTTAATTTACACACCTCGTAACTTGGATACCTAATTATCTACTCAGGGAGTGTTGAGATCTTTCTTTAATTAGTGAAATTTTTAATACTTACAATCAGTAAAAGTACACGAAAATATTGATGTTAGTAGAATGAAAGCCAGGGATAGTTTAGTTGTTGTCATTTTCAAGTTATTAATTAGCCCAAGCGCCAAGTCAAGTTGAAAAAAAGTTGTATTAAATAACAAATCAGAAAAACTAACCTGTGATATGCAGTTATCAGCAGCGGCTGATGTAATGGACATACATGTTAAGTACGGTGGTCGTTATAATAAAAGAATAGTATAAAAATAAATACAAAATCACTATTATTTGTCAAACTTGTATAAAAAACCGTAAATTGACTTGTTTCCGTGTCAGTAGTTTTAAAATCAAATGTCGACAAAAAATTTGCATATTTGGTAAAAGATAAGAGATTGGGTGAATCATGTATGTTCAAAATTGTAACTAGAACATGTAACGATATTTTGAGGGACACAATATTGAATTGTAATTCTGTTCAAATAGGTAAAACAATTTTAAAAAATCAGTACAGTTATTTAATTTACAGATCTCGTAACTTGGATACCTAATTATCTATCCAGGGAGTGTTGAGATCTTTCTTTAATTAGTGAAACTTTTAATACTTACAATCAGTAAATGTATATGAAATCATTAATGTTAGTAGAAATACAGCTAGTGGTAGTTTAGCTGGTGCCATTTTGTTGAAGATATAACTGTAATTGTATACAGCGTCCTGTCAAATATATAGTCACTTTTTAATTATAAATATTATGATTACATTCACTGCTTCATTATCATCATATAAATTAGAAATTGAACGTAAAATAAAGCATTGTAAAAGAAATGGAATATATATTAGGAAGGTATTATTAATATTGTTCTAGAATCAATTACTACACCTAACAAATTGTTTATTAATATCGCAACTCACGTACACAAATTTCTGCATCTCTTTGTAAATTTCAGGCGATAAATTATATATTGTATTCACAAGAGATATGATGATGTATGGAGGGTGAGGAAACACTTACGTTCATTTTGATTATTTCTTTTATAAAGTCTATTTACGATAACAATGAAATGACGTCACACTTGGTTAATTTAACTACCAATGTCAAAATGAAATATACCTACATTTTTAGCATTACTCATTTGTTACATTTGTCATTTATAGATTGGTATCATTTTCCGATGTTTTCATATTTCAAGCCCCGTTATGTCGCATTTGTTTGACGTTAGAACGTGTGGGGTTAAGTTTACGTTTTATTTTGACATTTATCAAATATTATTATTAAGAGTTGCCGTGACTCCGTGGTAAGATGGTTGTCTACGGAGCACAGGACCCGGGTTCGGGACCCCCCACCTCCTTCAGATTTTTATCTTCCGAAAATGTGCAGTCAGCTCTGGGGTCAACTCAGCCTCAAGTATTTCATACTTAAAATGAGTACCTATTTATACAGGGATCATAGGACCGGTTGAAACGTCACACTGACCACGTGGCTTTAATATCTATGGCCGGCGGTCTAGAAACGGAGAACTTACCTTCTCTGCCCCCTATACGTGTCTAGATCCTATTATTTATTTATTTATTATTATAATAAATATGCGGAAAGCTCTTAATAACCGCGCCAAAGAAGAGCGACATAATGGTGGGCCTTAATAGATCTAAAATGTGTAAAACATGTAAGTGTTAATTATTGTTTATATCTGTGATTTTTTCACTTAAATATTTTCCGAAAATTATTTATTAACGTTGTAGTGAGTTGCTGCAGCATAAGACGTCAGCATTTCAAAAATTAATAAAAATGCTCTACAACAATCTAGAGGTGACGTGGTCAGTTGCTCGAATAATATACGAACACATACTTATTCTGTGGTAGAATTAGATAATTCTACAACAGTTGGGTACGTAATGTTATTTAAGAGATATATTAAATCTTTACGTATTGACACTTTAAATATTTACCTAGCTACTAATAAATACATTTGCTTTTAGGCGAGCATGTTTATTAAAGGCAATGAAATATTAAATGACATTAAAGGGTACTACCGTATGGAAGATTTTAAGAAATACTGGGTTTAAATATAAAAAGGAAGACTTAAGACATGGCCTAGTGAAACTTCCCCAAATCGTTCTGAAAAGAATAAAATTTCTTAAAGAATAGATGAAATTAAAAGAGGAAGGAGTCTACAAATTTATATTTATATATGAAAACTGAATTTTCAAAGAAAATGTTTGTCGTTCTTCCCAAGACGAAGATCTGCGTATAGGTTATTTAATAACATTTAAGCGGAACTAAATGTTATATAAGTTTCTTAAATTGTCACTAGGTAACTTTTTATATAATGAAGTGGGATTTTGCTGAACAAAATGATCAAAAACTTTCAATCGGTAAAAGTTACTAAATTTGAAAATCTTGTTCCGATTAAAGCAAAGAAACCGACTTTAGTTCAAAAGTTATTGAATTTTATAATTTTTAATACTTGCTTTAGTTTAATTCAATATATTGATTATCTCACCGAAGTCAACTTCTTATTTCAATATGTACCCACAAGTTGTTATCACTTACTAAATCCCTATAAAACCCTGAAATTTGAGAAAATCTCTTATTATATTTTGTGAGTGTGGATATGTTTATATGTTTATATATATATTTGTATGTTTGTTCCGGTACATGCGTGATTTCTTTTTCTAAAGGCTTTCTTACGGCGACGTGTAGAGCGTGAAACTAAACTGAATAAGGTTTGTTAATCTTTCGTGTGTTGTTTTCGGATATTTTTATGTCTCTGGTGGGTCGAAATTTTTTAAAATTAACGTTTTCTTTAGGTCATGTTTCGAATTTTGAGAGGAAACAATTGAAATTTTACCTATGGAATTAACTGTCAAAAATCCAACATGGCCGCTCACGCACATTTACCGAGAGAATCAAAGTGAAAAAACGGTAATTTCGGTTCAAAATAGCTTTTTTAATGTGCCAAATACTGTTTTCAGGTATCAGAAGACATTTTTCAAAAAGTCTGGGTCATTATCTGTGCAATTTGAGGTGTAAATATGTTAAAAAGATTTCAACAGTTGACAACTGTCAAAATTTCAGCATATTAAATTGTGACGAGTTTTCATATTTTGAACGTATTTCTTGACAGAAGAAAGCTAATTAAGGGTTTAAGGTGAGTTTACGATAAAGTTTAAGACATTTGCAGGGCGAAAAATCGTAAAATAGTGTTAAAAAAATATTAATGCATATAAAAAATATTAGGGTTACTTCAGCGTTCACCAAGCGTAGGTTTGTAAAAACTGAATTCTCCCTGCCAGAAATCATTATATTTTCTAATTAAAAATATAAATTAACACAATTAAAATGAACCAAAAACATGTAAGTACTTCTTTTATAACATCAGAATGTTTTTTGCAAACGATATTTAAGCCTTTTGGGTCATAAAATATCACAAGATTTCAGAACATGACGGCTGTCAAATTTTTAGCATTTCAAAACGTGACGAGAATCCATATTTTGAACGTATTTTCGACAGACTAAAGCTATTTTTTGGTTTCAGATAAATTTCCGATATATTTAAAGATATTTTCAAGCTGAATTTCCATAAAATAGTGTTATAAAAGATTTATAGTAATTAAAAATTACAAGGTTATATCATGCATGCGCTGGACAGACGTAAATGTGAAAATTTTCATGTGGTAAAATCCATTATTTATCAATTTTAAAATATTAAGGAATAGAATTTGGATAAAAAATATATCCAGACTCATTTCAGGACACGTTTTGGTAAGTACAAAGAGAAAATTTTAAAAGAATTACATGAAATAAATAGTTTCTCGGAGTTGTCAAAAGTTATCTATTAATTTTTAAGGTTAAAATGACATTTATGGCCCAAAATGGCTGTTTTAAAGAGAGAAATATTATT
>CAXASN010000073.1:0-16391 GCA_963971575.1 Liopterus haemorrhoidalis
CGAGCTACTGATCCAACCTGGCCTACTACCGACACAACACGAGCTACTGATCCAACCTGGCCTTCTACCGACACAACACGAGCTACTGATCCAACCTGGCCTTCTACCGACACAACACGAGCTACTGATCCAACCTGGCCTTCTACCGACACAACACGAGCTACTGATCCAACCTGGCCTTCTACCGACACAACACGAGCTACTGATCCAACCTGGCCTTCTACCGACACAACACGAGCTACTGATCCAACCTGGCCTACTACCGACACAACACGAGCTACTGATCCAACCTGGCCTTCTACCGACACAACACGAGCTACTGATCCAACCTGGCCTTCTACCGACACAACACGAGCTACTGATCCAACCTGGCCTTCTACCGACACAACACGAGCTACTGATCCAACCTGGCCTTCTACCGACACAACACGAGCTACTGATCCAACCTGGCCTTCTACCGACACAACACGAGCTACTGATCCAACCTGGCCTTCTACCGACACAACACGAGCTACTGATCCAACCTGGCCTTCTACCGACACAACACGAGCTACTGATCCAACCTGGCCTTCTACCGACACAACACGAGCTACTGATCCAACCTGGCCTTCTACCGACACAACACGAGCTACTGATCCAACCTGGCCTTCTACCGACACAACACGAGCTACTGATCCAACCTGGCCTTCTACCGACACAACACGAGCTACTGATCCAACCTGGCCTTCTACCGACACAACACGAGCTACTGATCCAACCTGGCCTTCTACCGACACAACACGAGCTACTGATCCAACCTGGCCTTCTACCGACACAACACGAGCTACTGATCCAACCTGGCCTTCTACCGACACAACACGAGCTACTGATCCAACCTGGCCTTCTACCGACACAACACGAGCTACTGATCCAACCTGGCCTTCTACCGACACAACACGAGCTACTGATCCAACCTGGCCTTCTACCGACACAACACGAGCTACTGATCCAACCTGGCCTTCTACCGACACAACACGAGCTACTGATCCAACCTGGCCTTCTACCGACACAACACGAGCTACTGATCCAACCTGGCCTTCTACCGACACAACACGAGCTACTGATCCAACCTGGCCTTCTACCGACACAACACGAGCTACTGATCCAACCTGGCCTTCTACCGACACAACACGAGCTACTGATCCAACCTGGCCTTCTACCGACACAACACGAGCTACTGATCCAACCTGGCCTTCTACCGACACAACACGAGCTACTGATCCAACCTGGCCTTCTACCGACACAACACGAGCTACTGATCCAACCTGGCCTTCTACCGACACAACACGAGCTACTGATCCAACCTTGGCCTTCTACCGACACAACACGAGCTACTGATCCAACCTGGCCTTCTACCGACACAACACGAGCTACTGATCCAACCTGGCCTTCTACCGACACAACACGAGCTACTGATCCAACCTGGCCTTCTACCGACACAACACGAGCTACTGATCCAACCTGGCCTTCTACCGACACAACACGAGCTACTGATCCAACTTGGCCTTCTACCGACACAACACGAGCTACTGATCCAACCTGGCCTACTACCGACACAACACGAGCTACTGATCCAACCTGGCCTTCTACCGACACAACACGAGCTACTGATCCAACCTGGCCTTCTACCGACACAACACGAGCTACTGATCCAACCTGGCCTTCTACCGACACAACACGAGCTACTGATCCAACTTGGCCTTCTACCGACACAACACGAGCTACTGATCCAACCTGGCCTTCTACCGACACAACACGAGCTACTGATCCAACCTGGCCTTCTACCGACACAACACGAGCTACTGATCCAACCTGGCCTTCTACCGACACAACACGAGCTACTGATCCAACTTGGCCTTCTACCGACACAACACGAGCTACTGATCCAACCTGGCCTTCTACCGACACAACACGAGCTACTGATCCAACTTGGCCTTCTACCGACACAACACGAGCTACTGATCCAACCTGGCCTTCTACCGACACAACACGAGCTACTGATCCAACCTGGCCTTCTACCGACACAACACGAGCTACTGATCCAACCTGGCCTTCTACCGACACAACACGAGCTACTGATCCAACTTGGCCTTCTACCGACACAACACGAGCTACTGATCCAACCTGGCCTACTACCGACACAACACGAGCTACTGATCCAACCTGGCCTTCTACCGACACAACACGAGCTACTGATCCAACCTGGCCTTCTACCGACACAACACGAGCTACTGATCCAACCTGGCCTACTACCGACACAACACGAGCTACTGATCCAACCTGGCCTATTACCGACACAACACGAGCTACTGATCCAACCTGGCCTACTACCGACACAACACGAGCTACTGATCCAACCTGGCCTACTACCGACACAACACGAGCTACTGATCCAACCTGGCCTTCTACCGACACAACACGAGCTACTGATCCAACCTGGCCTTCTACCGACACAACACGAGCTACTGATCCAACCTGGCCTTCTACCGACACAACACGAGCTACTGATCCAACCTGGCCTTCTACCGACACAACACGAGCTACTGATCCAACCTGGCCTTCTACCGACACAACACGAGCTACTGATCCAACCTGGCCTTCTACCGACACAACACGAGCTACTGATCCAACCTGGCCTACTACCGACACAACACGAGCTACTGATCCAACCTGGCCTACTACCGACACAACACGAGCTACTGATCCAACCTGGCCTTCTACCGACACAACACGAGCTACTGATCCAACCTGGCCTTCTACCGACACAACACGAGCTACTGATCCAACCTGGCCTTCTACCGACACAACACGAGCTACTGATCCAACCTGGCCTTCTACCGACATAACACGAGCTACTGATCCAACCTGGCCTACTACCGACACAACACGAGCTACTGATCCAACCTGGCCTACTACCGACACAACACGAGCTACTGATCCAACCTGGCCTTCTACCGACACAACACGAGCTACTGATCCAACTTGGCCTTCTACCGACACAACACGAGCTACTGATCCAACCTGGCCTTCTACCGACACAACACGAGCTACTGATCCAACCTGGCCTTCTACCGACACAACACGAGCTACTGATCCAACCTGGCCTTCTACCGACACAACACGAGCTACTGATCCAACTTGGCCTTCTACCGACACAACACGAGCTACTGATCCAACCTGGCCTTCTACCGACACAACACGAGCTACTGATCCAACCTGGCCTTCTACCGACACAACACGAGCTACTGATCCAACCTGGCCTTCTACCGACACAACACGAGCTACTGATCCAACCTGGCCTTCTACCGACACAACACGAGCTACTGATCCAACTTGGCCTTCTACCGACACAACACGAGCTACTGATCCAACCTGGCCTTCTACCGACACAACACGAGCTACTGATCCAACCTGGCCTTCTACCGACACAACACGAGCTACTGATCCAACCTGGCCTTCTACCGACACAACACGAGCTACTGATCCAACCTGGCCTTCTACCGACACAACACGAGCTACTGATCCAACTTGGCCTTCTACCGACACAACACGAGCTACTGATCCAACCTGGCCTTCTACCGACACAACACGAGCTACTGATCCAACCTGGCCTTCTACCGACACAACACGAGCTACTGATCCAACCTGGCCTTCTACCGACACAACACGAGCTACTGATCCAACCTGGCCTTCTACCGACACAACACGAGCTACTGATCCAACCTGGCCTTCTACCGACACAACACGAGCTACTGATCCAACCTGGCCTTCTACCGACACAACACGAGCTACTGATCCAACCTGGCCTTCTACCGACACAACACGAGCTACTGATCCAACCTGGCCTTCTACCGACACAACACGAGCTACTGATCCAACTTGGCCTTCTACCGACACAACACGAACTACTGATCCAACCTGGCCTTCTACCGACACAACACGAGCTACTGATCCAACCTGGCCTTCTACCGACACAACACGAGCTACTGATCCAACCTGGCCTTCTACCGACACAACACGAGCTACTGATCCAACCTGGCCTTCTACCGACACAACACGAGCTACTGATCCAACCTGGCCTACTACCGACACAACACGAGCTACTGATCCAACCTGGCCTACTACCGACACAACACGAGCTACTGATCCAACTTGGCCTTCTACCGGACACAACACGAGCTACTGATCCAACCTGGCCTTCTACCGACACAACACGAGCTACTGATCCAACCTGGCCTTCTACCGACACAACACGAGCTACTGATCCAACTTGGCCTTCTACCGACACAACACGAGCTACTGATCCAACCTGGCCTACTACCGACACAACACGAGCTACTGATCCAACCTGGCCTATTACCGACACAACACGAGCTACTGATCCAACCTGGCCTACTACCGACACAACACGAGCTACTGATCCAACCTGGCCTACTACCGACACAACACGAGCTACTGATCCAACCTGGCCTTCTACCGACACAACACGAGCTACTGATCCAACCTGGCCTTCTACCGACACAACACGAGCTACTGATCCAACCTGGCCTTCTACCGACACAACACGAGCTACTGATCCAACCTGGCCTTCTACCGACACAACACGAGCTACTGATCCAACTTGGCCTTCTACCGACACAACACGAGCTACTGATCCAACCTGGCCTACTGAGACAACACGACCTACAGATCCAACCAAACCTGCACAGAACCAAATTAAACTAGAAATTCAACTGAACTTAGAGGCTGAAGTGAACCTACAGGGCCAGCTGATTCTACAGACTCAACCGAAAGTACAGATTAAACACCAAGAGTAGTTTAAATGATACATTAATTATATTTATAATAATTACTAGCTGGAATACCCGTACTTTCTATGGTTTTTTAATGTATATTTTTGCTGTAACGTAAATAATAAGTGAGATATTTCAGTTTCAAATAGAACAGAAAATAATCATTTCTTTATTCCAAACCACTCATTTGTTCACATTTTTGATGTCAAGTAAATAATAAGTGAGATACTTCGTTTACAGGTAGCTCTCCCCATAGTTGCCCAAATATATATCTTATTTAATCTGCAGTGAAGATAAAAAAAGCCTCATATACATTTTTGATGTAATATAAATAATTAGTGAGATATTTCAAAATCATTTTATGTGACTATTTAATAATTTTTATTCGTTAAATGAGTTTTAAGAGTTTCTATTTAATTTTTTTAAACAAAATTTAAATTTTTTGCGAAAAAACCCAGCGTTTTTTCCTGAATTTGTTTCTTTTTCAAGTCTATTAGATTAATAAGAAATATATTGATAAATGGCTTCATTTTTTGAACGTCCTTAGTGCTTTCTTTCAATACCCCACAATATATATATATATATATATATATATATTTTTTTTAAATACTTTTTTTATCTACGACACAAAATATCGACGTTTTTCGAAAAACATACCTAATCAAAAATTACTTTTGACTATTCCGGTTCCCATCAATGCTCATTTTGCAGATTTTTTCAGATTTTTCAGACAAAAGTTTGTTGATAATGTTTTCCGGAGCTTTAATCCGGCCTTTTCTAATTTTCTTTCTTAGTTTTTGTAAAAACTTAAAAGGTAGCCCTCGTAAACATTGATGTTTTTAATATAAATGAGAGGCAAAGAGTTAGAGTATTGAATTTGATGGATTAAAATCAAAGACATTGATTGTATAAATGTGCAATTCTGTTAACTATACGTCATTTACCAGGTCTACAAGTATGAAATGCGGATTTTCTTCAAACTTGCCGCGCAAACAGAGTATATAGTTCAAAGTTTCAACACATATGGCGTTTTGTTAAGTTATCATTAAGTGTCAAATGCGTATAGGTTATAATTTGAAAAGTGATCATATAGTTTTGTTTTACTGTGTTAAAAATTTCGAATTTTGTGCCAAATAAAGAGCATTCGCAGACAGTCCTACTGTTTTGTTTTCATTTGAAAAAAACTGTTGCTGAATCCTACCGACTGCTTCGAGAAGCTTATGGTGAATATGCTCCATCGCAAGATACGTGTGAACGATGGTTGGAAAAAAAAAATTGGAAACATTGCTACAGGTAGACGATAGTCAATCGCAAAAACAACTAGCAGAGCAGTTAACAGGCGTTGTCAACAAGCTGTTTCCAATCGCCTACGAGCGATGGGTAAGATCCAGAAAGTCGGCAGATGGGTTCTACATGCATTGAATGAGAGGCAGATGGAAAAACGCAAAAACACTTGTGAAATTTTGCTTGCACGATACAAAAGAAAGTCTTTTTTACATCGTATCATTACTGGCGATGAAAAATGGATTTATTTTGAAAATCCCAAACGCAAAAAATCATGGGGGAACCCAGGCTCACCATCCACATCAACTGCAAGACCGAATCGCTTTGGCAAAAAGACAATGCTCTGTACTTGGTGGGACCAAAAGGGTGTGGTCTATTATGAATTGTTAAAACCTGGTGTAACAGTTAATACCCAACGCTACCAACAACAACTGATCGAATTGAACCATTCGCTGCATAAAACGACCAGAATACGAAAGAAGACAGCACAAGGTAATCTTTCTTCACGATAACGTTCCATCACATAAGGCAAAACCAGTTTGCAACACATTGGAGGCACTCAAGTGGGAAGTGCTACCCCATGCTGCTTACTCACCAGACTTGGCCCCTTCAGATTACCACTTGTTCGCATAGATGGGTCACGCACTTGCCGAGCAGCACTTTTGTTCATATGAAAATGTGAAAGAATGGCTAGATGAATGGTTTGCGGGGAAAGGGGAAGAGTTCTACTGGCGAGGTATTCACAAATTGCCTGAAAGATGGGAAAAATGTATAACTTCTAATGGAGCAGCATACTTTGAATAAATAAACTTTTACTGTTCTTTGAAGTTTAATGTGTTTTATTTAAAAAAAATAAATCCGCATTTCATACTTGTAGACCTGGTATATGGACTGCGTTAGGCGCTAATAGTCATGGTTGCTGTGCTCCAAAAAATTTAACTAATTTACTTACTGTTAACTATACTATATTATACCATAACTAAGTATATTATATTTTGTGTATATTGGCCAGGGTTGCCAGACGTCCCGCTTTTTGAACAAAAATAGATTGTCCCGCGCGGGACAGCAAAAGTCAGGAATTACTCAAAAAAAAATTTGTTTGCTTGTCACTATTTCGGGAGTGAGGACCTTTCTTTTGCTCATCAGTTCTATTTTGGGAGTGAAGACCTTTTTTTGCTCATTACTTCTATTTTGGGAGTGAGGACCTTTTTCTTTTGCTCGTCACTACTATTTTTTTACTTTACATAAACATTTTGAAATATTTTGAATTGTACATTTTATAAGGTTGTCCCGCTTTTTGCGCCTTAATCCCGATTTTTTTATATTTATTTGGTGAAAATCCCAATTTGACAAAATAATAATCTGGCAACCCTGAATTGGCTGTAATCATTGGGAACCTATATTGGCTGCAATGCTGTTGGTTCTTCTTAAGCCCTGTATTTCGAACCATAGATAAAATTGACTATCTATGGGATAAGTTGTTATCAAGGGAATAAATGATTTTTTGCGTATTTCCAATTATTTATCTATAAAGTAACTAAGTTATCTATAGGATAAGTTATTCACAACGTGTAGGTACTGATAAATATTATCCATTGGATAAAAATGACAGATTTTGACAGATAGGTGTCAAAAAACATTTTATTGGTAAACAAAAAGTCACTGGATTATAAAAAGTAGCGCAAGCCTTTGAAGAAGCCGACAGACCCTAGGGTTTGATTGGCAACATTGCTTCCCCTATTAAGCAAACTAAAGCAGCAATTTTTACGTTCTTAAGTTTGCGTCTGCGCTGTCACATCTCTCTTTCTCGCTCTAATTTAATAACCTCCTTTATCAGCGGTTTGAATATTTAAGGTTAAGTTTCATTTAAATTTATATATTATATCCATTTTATTTAATAAAAATAAAAAAATAATTTAAATTGTACCACAATTTTGTTATAGTACATCTTTGATTAAAAAAATCGTGATTACAATGTTTAAAATAAAAATTTTGGTAGTACTAGTTTCTTATTTCCTTTACTGTTGGAATCACTGAAAATCATTTATGTTGGCGACATTTTTAGCCCCAGTATGGCCGCCGTTGCGCTACTTTGTATAATCTAGTGACTTTAGGTAAACATATGTGTGTGTGTGGAAAGCCGAAGTGAGGACATCTATGCTCGGCAGGCTGATGCCGAATGTTGGAGGCCCCTCGAGTGGAAAAAGGGCGGTGCTTTGCGGAGTGGTGCACTCGATACTCCTATACGGAGCCTCTATTTGGCACGAGGTGTGCAAATATGCAAAATATAGGGATATCCTTATAGGTGCACAGCGGAAGGCACTGCTCAGGTGCGCGTCGGCCTACCGTACCGTGTCGAGCGTTGCCCTGCAGGTGATCACGGGAACCGTTCCGATTTTCCTCCTGGTCGAGGAAAGGAGGACGGTGACCGAGAGTGCCAGTCGTGGCGAGACCACCAGACGGAATGCCAGGGAGCAGAGCATCGCTCAATGGCAGGACGAATGGAATAGGAACACCACCAAAGGCCAGTGGACGAAACGTCTGATACCAGACGTAAGGACCTGGCTTGAATGCCCTCACCGTAAGCTAGACTACTGGCTGACCCAAGCGTTGACAGGTCACGGTTCTTTTCGTACGTATACGAAGAGAATCGGTAAGGACCTGGAGGATACGTGTGTGTACTGCGGAATGGTGGACTCTGTGGAGCACACCATCTTTCAGTGCATGCGTTGGGACGCGGCGAGGGTGGAGGTGGGGGCCCTATGCCCAGCGGCATTAACACCTGACGCCCTGATTGCAGAAATGATGCAATCCAGGAGGAAGTGGGATGCCATCCACAAGATGATTAAAGCCATCATGGAAAGGAAGGAGACAGAAGAAAGGAGCAGACAGCAGGAGTCGAATAGAGGGGAGCCTGAATAGACTACCAGGGGGCATCTGACGCTGATATCCTAACGGATGGTTCCGGATGCCTCAAGCGTGGCGAAGAAGGGGAGTTTTAGCAGGTAGAAATCCTGCACTACCTGTACGCACGGGCATGCAAGTGTCTTTGCGAAGATTTCTCCTCTTTTAAAAAAAAAAAAAAAAAAAGGTAAACATATGTACATAATATAAGCATATATACGTAAAATATATAATTTATCAGGTACTATGTACATATTAGACATACCTACACTTTGTATACATATTACATACACCTGTTTCCATTATGTGTACTATTTTATTGTGCAATTACCTATATCAAAATAAATTCAAAATAAATTAATAATCTACTTTAATTTATACTGAAATAAAAAAAAATATATTGTCGATTAGTTTTAGATAATTTACATTTATTTTTAAAGAAAGAAATCATGGATGCTGATTTAGAAGATTTGCAAGCAGACGATGATGAAGAAATTGTAGAGTATTTAGAACGTCCATACATAGTTTGTGTTAGACCAAATCATGTGAACCATTGGGATGAGAAAGAATTTATTAATCGATTTCGCTTAGCGAAAAATGCATTTAATATCCTGCGTCACTAAATACTACACCAATTAAAAAATAAAAATAAATAAACGATTTTTTTTTTGTATTTCTATTCTGTATGCAGGTAGCATTAAACATAATACAATTTTTTTCCTAGGCCCCTTGTTTATCTTTTAGATTTACAGCGTCAGTAGCTTTATTTTCTATAACATATTTACATTTTAACACAAGATTTAAAAGTTGCCTTGTTTCGGAAATATTGAAATTTGCGCTTCTTGGGCGTTTATCGCACATTTTTCTGTACAAAATGTTGACAGTTGTCATTTATTTTGACAGTTGTATCTATTTCTTTTTACTTGCCCGACCTTAATATATAAGGGGCAAGTATTGTATTCGCGAAAATTTTCGATGTCGAGATTTTGACTGATGACCACGTTTCATGGTCCAGGGAATCCAAAAAACCTATTTTCGAAGTGCCGTCCGTATGTGTGTGTGTCTGTGTGTGTCTCTGTGTGTGTGTCTGTCTGTGTGTCTGTGTGTCTGTGTGTATACACGATAACTCAAAAACGGTTTAACTTAAAGAGTTTGTTCTGGTCCTAAAAAATTCTCCTGATAACTGGGAAGAACCATATTGTTTTTTATTAAAATCCGAAACCGGAAACGGATGTTATTAAACATTAAAATTTAAATATAAAATTTAAAAATTTAAATATGTATTTTTTTTATTATTATTTTTTTTATGGGAGGGCAAGTCTAGCGGAGGTCTTCCTTCGCCACTGGTTTATTCATGCGAGTCGCGTATGTGTCTCTCTTTGTTTAAGATCACGCTACTAATACCAACATAAAAAAACATTCGAAAATATTATTATCAATCAGAATAGCTATCTACGGGATAACTAGAGTTCTTTTTTTTTAATTTAATGGCCTTTGCTGCTGTGGCAATTAGCCAGGACAATTTTTATTTGAGAAAATTTCCATGCCTGAACTGGATTCGAACCCGAGACCTTCGCGATGCAGAGCACATGTGTTACCACTACGCTACGCCAGTCAGCAGGATATCTAGAGTTGGAAATACAGAAAGCAATTTATGCTAGTGACTATCAAGAGGATAATATTATCCCATTGATAGTTATTCTTATAGATAACAGTAAGGTGGAAATACCGGGCCTTAATAAAATAAAATTAAAATAAAATAAAATATAAAATATGCATTCAAAGCAAAAGCCGCCACTGTGATTCTAATCTGTGGTGAATCACTGTAAAGTGTGCATTATCTTATTAGATATATCGCGTAGTAAGGAGGGATTGATAAGAAATGATGAGAGATATAAATTAGACAATATAAGTTGTGATTTCACTTAGTTTTTGAAACTACTTAGAAATCTATCAAAAACACGCATTTTGTTTGCAAATTGTTTGCAAATAACAGTAAAAAATGAGACTTCTCATTTTACTTTCTGTGTTGTTAGCAACATTATATATAAGTAAGTACAATATCATCTATTTATATAAAACAGGGCCAAATCTTGAACCAGAGGGAATCCAATACCGGGCGCCACTGCAAGGGGGAGGTTAAAGCTAAAGTTATGAACATACTTCTAACTTATCCTTAATAGTTTTTTATAATTTCTACAAGTGAAATATACACTCGCAAAAAATGTCTAGTGATGACGAAGAGAGTTTTTTTGTATTTAAGTACATGTGCATTACTTCTGTCAAAATCACGAAAAAGAAAGCATAGATGGTGGCAGCGTTATTTATTATCTCGACGATAAACCCATGGGGCCTACTCAATGTTGATAATAAATTATGTGAGAATGAGTGTCGCTGATTTTAAAAGAATACTCATGTTGGTGGCTCCATTAATTACTAAAAGTGATACAAGATTTCGAGAAGCTATATCACCTGCAGATCAACTAGCTGTTACATTGCGGTTCTTGGCAACTGGTCACTTATTTGCATCACTGATGTACGCACCTAGAATTTCCACTTTAGATAGCTCTCAACTATACTTTTATGTTGTGCCATTTTGGTCTATACATCTTTAGCCATGCAACTTAACTCGTCAGAAATGTTATCATAAATATCTTTTCTTTTGTTAAAATCTTTATACTCCTTCGGGTTTACATCCTAGATATTAATGGCTATGATTTTCTCAATTAATAACAGAATTTTATCCTTATTCCACAAGTGAAGCGTAAAATAACCATCAAAAGTTACTCAAACCTAAGTGTGTATCTCTTATTTTATATAAACTTCTCCTTGCCAATGTCTTAACTCCGCCTCTAAGCACGTATGTTTGTTATTGTTTGGCCCAGCGAGTTCCAAACTGTGCGCCGCGGCGTTCTTGCTGGGTTACAGGGGCGCCGCAAAATATTCAAATATTCCTCCAACTGCGTGTGTTAGACCAATATTGAAAAATGGGGTGCCGCGGAAAAATTTGAGGCTGAATATCTCGATTTCAACATAACAAAATTCTTTTCGACAAAATAACGTACGATTGGCGCCACAAAGGTGCAGTTGCTTTCGATTTTGTCTAAAATATTTTTTACTGGAAAATACAGTTGTTAATTTTGTTTATTGTACAGCATACTGGCATACTGCGTAAGTATTATAAATTATTATATAAATGAAAACAAAAATTTAAACTAAAAAGAAAATCTTGGGAAATATGCCACCAAAAAAAATTTCCGGTTCACACTTTAAAAAATAAGAGAAAAGAAAAATGAAAATATAAAGAAAAATTTAACTCCAATTGATAAGTTTGTAAGAAAATCATACACACCTCCATCTCATTCAATTAAATCTGCCTTCTACAAGTAGTCATGTTTTATGTGAAATTGAAACGGAAGAAAAAAGTATAACTGAAACTCAATACAAGATAAGCGAGATGCAAATTGATAGTGGTAAATGTATGGTGGACATGTCAAATGGCGAGCAGAAGATGAATGTTAATGTATACTGTTTTAATTCAAGTTAAGTTTAACTAGAGTTAACTAGAGTTAAATATTTTCATTCGGTTTTTAGCAATCGGGCATTAGTAAATGTATGTATTACATATAATTATTATTTATTATTTATCTTTGGGTTAGAGGGGCGCAATTTAGACACTTGCCACAGGTGTTTCATACGCTCGTGACGGCTCTGTATGTACTTAAATTATAAGAATATATTTGACGCTTGAAATGAATAATATTAACACGTTTTATAAAAAGCAGTTTTTTGTCCATTCACTACAATTATCCTCGCCAATAACAGGTTACTAATATAAAGAACAATTCCAGGCAATTCTTTTCCGACCTACGGCAAAAATGGAAAGATACGAAAATATAAATACGGTGATGACATTTTAACAACTAAAGACACTGTAACTGCAATTCAGTCAACAAAAGCAATACTTGAATCTTCAACAAGCGAGACCACCACACAGGCAACTGAGTCCTCTTCAACAAGCGAGGCCACCACACAGGCAACTGAGTCCTCTTCAACAAGCGAGGCCACCACACAGGCAACTGAGTCCTCTTCAACAAGCGAGGCCACCACACAGGCAACTGAGTCCTCTTCAACAAGCGAGGCCACCACACAGGCAACTGAGTCCTCTTCAACAAGCAAGGCCACCACACAGGCAACTGAGTCCTCTTCAACAAGCGAGGCCACCACACAGGCAACTGAGTCCTCTTCAACAAGCGAGGCCACCACACAGGCAACTGAGTCCTCTTCAACAAGCGAGGCCACCACACAGGCAACTGAGTCCTCTTCAACAAGCGAGGCCACCACACAGGCAACTGAGTCCTCTTCAACAAGCAAGGCCACCACACAGGCAACTGAGTCCTCTTCAACAAGCGAGGCCACCACACAGGCAACTGAGTCCTCTTCAACAAGCGAGGCCACCACACAGGCAACTGAGTCCTCTTCAACAAGCGAGGCCACCACACAGGCAACTGAGTCCTCTTCAACAAGCGAGGCCACCACACAGGCAACTGAGTCCTCTTCACAAGCGAGGCCACCACACAGGCAACTGAGTCCTCTTCAACAAGCGAGGCCACCACACAGGCAACTGAGTCCTCTTCAACAAGCGAGGCCACCACACAGGCAACTGAGTCCTCTTCAACAAGCGAGGCACCACACAGGCAACTGAGTCCTCTTCAACAAGCGAGGCCACCACACAGGCAACTGAGTCCTCTTCAACAAGCGAGGACCACCACACAGGCAACTGAGTCCTCTTCAACAAGCGAGGCCACCACACAGGCAACTGAGTCCTCTTCAACAAGCGAGGCCACCACACAGGCAACTGAGTCCTCTTCAACAAGCGAGGCCACCACACAGGCAACTGAGTCCTCTTCAACAAGCGAGGCCACCACACAGGCAACTGAGTCCTCTTCAACAAGCGAGGCCACCACACAGGCAACTGAGTCCTCTTCAACAAGCGAGGCCACCACACAGGCAACTGAGTCCTCTTCAACAAGCGAGGCCACCACACAGGCAACTGAGTCCTCTTCAACAAGCGAGGCCACCACACAGGCAACTGAGTCCTCTTCAACGAGCGAGACCACCACACAGGCAACTGAGTCCTCTTCAACAAGCGAGGCCACCACACAGGCAACTGAGTCCTCTTCAACAAGCGAGGCCACCACACAGGCAACTGAGTCCTCTTCAACAAGCGAGGCCACCACACAGGCAACTGAGTCCTCTTCAACAAGCGAGGCCACCACACAGGCAACTGAGTCCTCTTCAACAAGCGAGGCCACCACACAGGCAACTGAGTCCTCTTCAACAAGCGAGGCCACCACACAGGCAACTGAGTCCTCTTCAACAAGCGAGGCCACCACACAGGCAACTGAGTCCTCTTCAACAAGCGAGGCCACCACACAGGCAACTGAGTCCTCTTCAACAAGCGAGGCCACCACACAGGCAACTGAGTCCTCTTCAACAAGCGAGCCACCACACGAGGCAACTGAGTCCTCTTCAACAAGCGAGGCCACCACACAGGCAACTGAGTCCTCTTCAACAAGCGAGGCCACCACACAGGCAACTGAGTCCTCTTCAACAAGCGAGACCACCACACAGGCAACTGAGTCCTCTTCAACAAGCGAGGACCACCACACAGGCAACTGAGTCCTCTTCAACAAGCGAGACCACCACACAGGCAACTGAGTCCTCTTCAACAGCGAGACCACCACACAGGCAACTGAGTCCTCTTCAACAAGCGAGGCCACCACACAGGCAACTGAGTCCTCTTCAACAAGCGAGACCACCACACAGGCAACTGAGTCCTCTTCAACAAGCGAGGCCACCACACAGGCAACTGAGTCCTCTTCAACAAGCGAGGCCACCACACAGGCAACTGAGTCCTCTTCAACAAGCGAGGCCACCACACAGGCAACTGAGTCTCTTCAACAAGCGAGGCCACCACACAGGCAACTGAGTCCTCTTCAACAAGCGAGGCCACCACACAGGCAACTGAGTCTCTCTTCAACAAGCGAGGCCACCACACAGGCAACTGAGTCCTCTTCAACAAGCGAGGCCACCACACAGGCAACTGAGTCCTCTTCAACAAGCGAGGCCACCACACAGGCAACTGAGTCCTCTTCAACAAGCGAGGCCACCACACAGGCAACTGAGTCCTCTTCAACAAGCGAGGCCACCACACAGGCAACTGAGTCCTCTTCAACAAGCGAGGCCACCACACAGGCAACTGAGTCCTCTTCAACAAGCGAGGCCACCACACAGGCAACTGAGTCCTCTTCAACAAGCGAGGCCACCACACAGGCAACTGAGTCCTCTTCAACAAGCGAGGCCACCACACAGGCAACTGAGTCCTCTTCAACAAGCGAGGCCACCACACAGGCAACTGAGTCTCTTCAACAAGCGAGGCCACCACACAGGCAACTGAGTCCTCTTCAACAAGCGAGGCCACCACACAGGCAACTGAGTCCTCTTCAACAAGCGAGGCCACCACACAGGCAACTGAGTCCTCTTCAACAAGCGAGGCCACCACACAGGCAACTGAGTCCTCTTCAACAAGCGAGGCCACCACACAGGCAACTGAGTCCTCTTCAACAAGCGAGCCACCACACAGGCAACTGAGTCCTCTTCAACAAGCGAGGTCCACCACACAGGCAACTGAGTCCTCTTCAACAAGCGAGACCACCACACAGGCAACTGAGTCCTCTTCAACAAGCGAGGCCACCACACAGGCAACTGAGTCCTCTTCAACAAGCGAGGCCACCACACAGGCAACTGAGTCCTCTTCAACAAGCGAGGCCACCACACAGGCAACTGAGTCCTCTTCAACAAGCGAGGCCACCACACAGGCAACTGAGTCCTCTTCAACAAGCGAGGCCACCACACAGGCAACTGAGTCCTCTTCAACAAGCGAGGCCACCACACAGGCAACTGAGTCCTCTTCAACAAGCGAGGCCACCACACAGGCAACTGAGTCCTCTTCAACAAGCGAGGCCACCACACAGGCAACTGAGTCCTCTTCAACAAGCGAGGCCACCACACAGGCAACTGAGTCCTCTTCAACAAGCGAGGCCACCACACAGGCAACTGAGTCCTCTTCAACAAGCGAGGCCACCACACAGGCAACTGAGTCCTCTTCAACAAGCGAGGCCACCACACAGGCAACTGAGTCCTCTTCAACAAGCGAGACCACCACACAGGCAACTGAGTCCTCTTCAACAAGCGAGGCCACCACACAGGCAACTGAGTCCTCTTCAACAAGCGAGACCACCACACAAGGCAACTGAGTCCTCTTCCAACAAGCGAGGCCCACCACACAGGCCAACTGAGTCCTCTTCA